>BMAO01015976.1:254763-339914 GCA_019973975.1 Trichonephila clavata
GGCCCTGTATTAAAGTTTCTTGGGGGCCCCTGCTAGAGGCCCCTTAACATTTTCTGATTTTTCTGTTTACGGCAGTAGCTATGCCTCTGCTCATGACACTCCAGCCACGAGTCCGTTACCTTGACCTCTAAGCTACCGCGGCCACAACGTGTAGAGGAGAAATCAAATGAGGGAACAAACTGAATTTCACAGTGAAAAAAAATGTTAATGAACCATTGTAACTAATTTGATAAATTACCATCACCATATTTTAGTTTCATTTGATTGATTAGCAATAATGCAAAATTTATCCTGTTGCAATGATAATGGGCTAAATTCATGGGACATCACAGTCACATGATAACTGTAATCATGCAGTGCCGGCTTAAACTCATTTCAGTCCCTGAGCGCAGAAGATATGTGGACCCCTTGGCACTGGCGGATCGAAATTTATAACCAGAAAATCTGGTTATGTCCAGCTTATCCGGACCCCTTAAATCTCTTCCATGCCCCGGGCGCATGGGCCCATTCCCCCAAACTTTCAGTTTTTTTTTTCAAGATAGCGCGAAATTCGTTTACATAATCTTAAACATTTTTCCTGATACTCCTCGCTCGCTGTAATTTCTTTTTCCATAGAATCTACAGAAATTAAATTTTCAGTATCCTGATCAAGTAATTTTAAATTTTTAGCTCTATCTAAAATTATTTTATAATCCTCATGCAATTCTGATTCATCATTTTCTTCACCCGAATTTAATTTAACTTCAACTTTATTAACTAAAGTTGTTGTTAACTTACGTAACACACTACGTTTAGATTTAATTTTTTCTAATGATCAGTAGACATTTTGAAACTTTTCAAAGTATATAAACACTTTTTTGCAATTTTAAAAAAAATTTAAGCTTTGCTTACCTTGCACTTGCTAGAAGAAGTCGGTCACAATTCAGAAATTCACGTTCACTCAAAGAATTCGTTTTATCCACAGTTCAATGAAAAGTTTCAATCTAAAGGTTCTTTTTGGGTTTTCGGCACCATAAAAAAAATTATTTTTTATGGTCAGACAATTAAATTCAGTCATCAAAGAAGAGCCATCGTTAACAATAAACTTAACAATTTATTTATCCAATGTTATTAGGCCTGGCACCTTCAAGTTGGGAGAGCTACGTTCAGCGTACAAGTACAGAATTCAGAGTTATTGTAAACAAAAACAAAAGTATCTACTTACATAGTGTTCAGACGCCCTCTGGCGGTTACAAAGAGAATTCGTTAGGGGATTCTTAACAATCCCGGGATTTAATTTTTGTCTGAATTACGTTTTAAAAATTTTTTCTCATCAAATATTTCCAAGAATTTAATTCTCCGAAAATTTATAAAGAAAGCTTCCACTTCCATGCATTGCGCAACATTAATTGCTGTTCCTCAGCAATAAAAAAAAAATTGTGACTCATTTGTCAATATAAAAGCTGTGTTTTTTTTTTTTTTTAGATTTTTCTCTTTTTTTCAATACATCAGGAGATAATTTTAGTAATATTATTTTGTTATTATAAGTATATTCTCATAAGCTGTTTAAGCTGTTATTGCTGTTTGAAGTATCGAAATGACATTTCTTCAAAATTCTTTCTGAATATTTAAAGTTTGTGAATTAACTCAGTTATAGGTGAGTTATTTCAATGTTTTCTTCTTTTTTAATCTACAGAGAGATAAAATTAGTAATATTATTTTGCTATCATTATAAATATATATTCTCAAATTAGATTACATATATTAATATTTAAATGTTCCTTAAAATTTTTCAAAAAGACATTTTTTGAGGAAGTTAAAAGACAGAATTTTATTGGACTATGAAATATACAATGTATTTATTATTATTATTTTTAATATTGAAGTTTGTTATTTGAGCCTTTTTATAAGAGTTAATTTAAGTGTTTATTATGATTAATTTCTAATGTTATATGTTGAGAAGATTTTTTTTTTAAAAAAGGAGAGTATTTTTTCTGTGGGAGTTGTATAAGTAAAAATATTTTTTAGATGAAAATTTATGTAAATCCATTCCATCTTTAGGTATATGTGGGTTTGTTGGAAAAACAAGTTCTGTTTTACAGACTTCATAATTTTAATTTTGAAAAATCTACTTCCTTAGAATGTCTACACCATGCAGTTATCAATTCTAAATATACTAAACATAAAAAATATAGTATTTCAAAGAAAATAAAATAGGGGCTTTTTAATCTGTTTTAAATTTACTATAAAATTTCGGAATATCTCAAATATATCGATTTTTAATTCAAATAAGTCAATTTTTAATAAATTCAAAATGTACTATTTTTATTAAATTTATTATGTACTATGTTTTATTTGATTTTCTATGATAAATTAAGTTTGTTTTGATTTGTTTCAATAAATAATAATATTTAAACAAGTTTTTTAATTATGTTTTCTGTTTTATTATGTAATTTCAACCATGCTAGTGTGTAAGTATTTTTCATAAATAGTTCTAATCCCGGAATTTGGATAATGTAATCCCGAAATCCCGGGAATGCAAACCCTATTTTGTAATTAAATCATAAAATCTGCAAATAAAAATCTATTCAAAGAAAAATTCACAAAACTAAATCTTAATTACAGTAGTACTCCGAACTTACGCGATAGGTGCGACTGAGTGACAGCCGCGTATGTCGGGGAATAATTTGGCATATAAATGCACATAAATTATTTTTATTTGGGGACGGAGACTAAAAAAATAATAGTTTTAAAAAAATGTTTAATAAAATGTTAGATAACACAAATACAAAATCGCAAACTGAAGTTATTTTGATGTAGAATATTTCATAAAATCTAACTAAGTAGTCTGCCAGCTGAAAGATTTTTTTTTTTCTCCCGAAAAATTTTTCACAGCATGCAAATAATTTTTTAATCCCTGTTTTGTTGAAAAAATACGCTCATCATTGGAGTCAGTATTTTGTAAAATTTGTAACTCTTTTTCAATTAAACTGGGGGTTTTGTCACACACACAAATTCCCAACCATCATTCGATCTTCTGATTGATCTGGGTCTAAAGATTCAATTTTTTAAATGTCTTGCTGTTGCTCATGCATTTCTATAAGTTTTTGGTGAAAGTATGATGGGTTGGAGAAAGACAATGAAAATTTATAATGCGTGTTCAGAATAATGCTTATGGTTTAAACGATATTCCACTAATGATAAAAGAGTAAATAGATTTTAATGTTGATTGTTACTAGATAAAACATATGAGATACATAGTAACACGATGTTCTACAGAAAGATAAACAATATGGAATAATAATAATAATAAGTGTTGCCAAACGACAACAATGAAATTAACAATTCTCTTCAGTTCATGCTGCCACAAGTTCATCAATTGTCAGACCCTAATTGTGGGAATTCAGCAGCTCTTGAACGTCATCACTATCTACTTCTAAATTTATTTGCCTGTCAAAATCGACCACTTTTTTCTCTCAATCACACATTTCCAATTCACCATTTCCCCCCTCAAACAAAAGACGAATGGACGAGATTGAAAATCGTGTAACTCCGGGTACGCGTAAGTAGAGGTAGAGTAAGTCAAGGTATTTCGGTATTAATTACCGCCAAAATATAAAACTAAATGTTACTGAATAAGGAAAATTGATTCGATTATTCAAAAATTAATAAATGTAGTCTCGTTATCGAGAACGACACGGAATTCAACCATCAGAAAGCCATTAAAGTGTAATAGTATCTAAGAGTGGCTATAAATCTTCCAAATAATGAAAAAGTGATTTATATTAGGCCTTGATACATAACATAAGAATATTTGCAAAACTTCTAAAAAAAGTAGAATATACCTTGTACATTATTATTCGTTACAGATTTTAATAGAAATAAAATGGGTAAAAAAAGAACAAGTATATATACAATAATCTATTTTATCTATTAGCAGAAAGACAAAATAGTAAGAGAAGATCTAGAATGAGAATAAAAATTCTTCTGAGAAATTTTAAAATATTATTGAACAAAACCATTAAATAGCTCAAGCGAAATAGAGAATTCATTTTCTAAGAAATATGCATTTAAAAGTAAAAATACCTTATAAACGAAAACAAAACGATAGAATCTTTTCAAATTACAAAAAATTCAAAAAAATAAATAAAAACCCACAAGATGCAAATAAGCATATAACACCAAAATAGTTTCGAACCCAATAAATCTTGTAGATGGTGGTTAATCATGAAAGATTGCAGTCACGATTTTAAATCGCTGTAAAAAATACTTGCTGTTACGAAAAAAAATCATTAAAATATTCTCAATACCTAAGACTTATAAAAACAAAATATTTGTTCGGTACTTCAAGCTGAAAAAAGAATCAACGAACATTTAAGTAAATATTTAAGAAAATTATGTTAGAAATATCAAATATCTATTGACTTTATTATAACTATTATCTTTAATACCTTGAATCTTGAAATAGGAAGACGTTTATAATAATTTTCTAATAATCTTAGTTTATTAAACATTTGTTTTTATTTAAATCGGACGGAATATTTCAGATTATTTCTATCCATCAGCTATGGGTTGAGTGTAGCTAGCGTATTCCAACATTTGATATTCACGAGTTCAAAAAGCTACATATCCGGTGAATGCGCAGACTAAGGAAGGAACTACATTAACTGTGCTGGATAAAAAGTATAGAATAGTTATAGCAATATGTCTTTTTCAGCTTTGTTCATTTTGAGATTGCTAAAATGTAGATTCAGGAATACGTTGAAAGAAGGGTACGATATTGAGATCCAAAACCTTTTTTTCATGTACCTGTTGCTGATATGATTACTCTTTGAGATAGGCATACATCATCTACTGATTTCGTATGTATTCCCTACCGTATTTTTCGACACAGAGGCTGACTAAAACACATCTAAGCCCTTTTAGAAAGGCTAGAAGACATCGTTGACAATTTTCTAGCACATAAACTATGATTTTAAACTTTCTTCAGACGAAATTTTTTTCCTTAAAATTCATCATTAACCGCAATTTGGTTGTGATTATTAATTATATATATAAAAATAAAGCACTAAAAGTCACAGATGCATAATACTACACAAATGCATAATGATGCTAAATTTACATGAACTTTAAAGATTCAAATAGAAAAAAATAATTGAAAATTTTTGTGCTGAGGAGAAATTTATTTTGAGAAACTTATAATACACTCCATTAAAAAAGAAGCTTAGAAAAATAATGAAAAGATATAAAAACAATTCAAGGAAGAGGTAGCATCTCAGAATATTTCTGTTATTTCCACAATTAAAAACTGGAATTCGTGATGTTAATATACAATGAGAAAAAATTGCTTTTTTTTTTACAGTTATATCTTTTAAGAAAAGAGTTGAAAACAAAATTTAGGATATTTACTTAATCAAAGCTTTGTAAAAAATAAATAAATTTAAACTGTTATTCATCCCATTTGTTACTCATTTCATAACACTGTTTCGTATAACAATTGTTTTTTAAATTTCCCAGTTTTCAAGTTATATGTTTTCTAATTACATTATTTTGATTATCTCATCATTAAAGTTCCAATCCCGCTATAATTAATTATTTAATCTCAATATAATCAAGCACAAAAGCGTTAAATTAGCCGCATAAATTCCTCATTCCAAGTCGTCAAATCATTTTTGAGTAACGGTTATCTCCATGAAACATACTTAACGTATTAAATACAGGCAGAAAGATTAATTAATTTTAAAAGATAACGGAGAACATCAGAACAAAGTCATTATAAAAATTAAACATTCACAAAAGTTTAATTAATGCATTAAAATAAAAGATAAATTAAAAGTTAAACTGGCGGAATGGAGAAAATGAGATATCTTTCCTCTATTTAGATGACAAATTCCAAAAATGTATAATTCGAATAACTATTTAATTCTGAAATTTGCAATGTGCATCAAATACGTTTGCTTAGTGGAAACCCTCGCATTGTTTAAATTAATTAATATTCTAATAATTTTTAATCTCTTAAGGCCCATTCTTAAATGCAAGAATATTTATTTAAGTAGTTTACAGTAAGGAATATAGAATTCATCAAGTAAATTTCAGATACTACGAAGATTTTTCGAAACCACTGTTGCGTATTTTTCATTATCAATTATTTAATTCAAATAATGGATTATTATTTTCTCGTATCTTATAGTTAAATGACGTGTAGAACAATGCATGTCAAAGTAAATTAAATATGATTAATTACAGAGTAAAGATTATAAAGAGGAATTTTAAATATATATATATCCGTTCACTATATAAAAATACAACAATAATTTACAAGCCAAACGAACAAATTTCTTTCTTTTTTCCCTTTAAGTTTATTTTTCAATCTTAATTACTTGTATTATCCATTTTTTTTAAACTTACATGATTTTTCAAGAAAGTATTTTTCTTGGAAAATCATGTAAGTTCCTTGAATAAAATTAAAAATAAATTTTTTTTCTCTGCCTAAATATACTCAGTCTGTTCAATTATCTTTTGTTTTCTCAAAATTACTCCTTCTAATGCGTTGTTTTCTTAAACACTGTAAGATTTGAAACATCCAAATAAACTAAGCCTCATTCAAAATAATCATTGCAGACAATGTACATTTACTCGCTTTACCACTAAATGCATCACCAATTGAAATAATTACCCTTTTTTAAGAGTGAATATGACTAATTTAAGTAATATGAAATTAATTGTGACACTGAAACTAATACATGGTCCAGTTTAAATAAGACTATTTAATACCTTGTAGTCCTTTAAAATTCTTTTAAGTCCACTTTTGTAATTTTTTCATTCTCCCCCTCCCCACGCACACTTTTTATACTACAAAAAAATTCTCTTCCGAGATAAAGCTCTTTGACTCTCATTCAAGTTCATATAATCCTGCTGCCAGTAAAATTATTTTTCGTTTAAAATAATTCATAAAATATTTTTCACTGTGTTGCTGAAATTGTGAAAAGCTTGCACTTGTTGTCTTTTGAAATTTTGTGTTGAAGTAAGTATTTATTTTAAAATATGTATATAAACTATCATAGATGACTGATATAGTCTGTTAAATACTAGTATCCAAGTAAGTAAATATCAAAATTTACTTAAAGATATTAATATCTTCGCAATTACGTATTTTAAAAGAAAAGTACATGTTTATAAAGAGTAAGTATAGTTTTATAATTTCCATTGAGTATTTCTTACTATTTATAAATGTTTCTAAAGTCAAAGAATAATACAAATTAATAACGCTTGATATAAGATATCATGCAAATAAATAATTAGACTGCTAAACCCTTATTTTATTAACATTTTTTACTAGAGCTTGCATTTTATTGTCTTAAAAATGAAAATTCTATATTCAGAGAAAATTAAGAGCAGGTAATTTCAAGTTTCCAATTTATCAGAATTTTTAAAAAAATTTGCTTTGTATAATAGTTTTGTCCTTTTCTTTTGAGATGTTTTTTGTTTACAATGAATAGAAAATAAGATAAATAGATTTTTAAAAAATTAACAAATGGTAATGTATTTTTATTAGAGTTTCTTAAACAAATTTACTAACTACCACATCAATCGTTTAAAAATTTTATACACCGTATGAGAAAATCCCTTTCTGTAATTCATACTTCAACTTACAAAATTTTATGTAACACACTCTGTGTTCGCATTGTTTTAAACACATTTATCACAGATATTTTTTCAATTTGCGCAAACAAAAGCTTTAGAAGTTTAAAAATCTATACAGTATTTATAAATCATTCATTATGGTAAAATTTTAAAAATCGTGATTCCTTAATTTCTTAAATTTTGCATCATGTAACTAGTAATACAAATTTATAAATTTCATTAAAACCTTCTTGAAAAGATACGTAAAAGTTATATATTTTATAAAGCAAGCACACACAAGTGACTAATTCCCTTCACATTACTACTTTTTCCCTTACTTATGTACTCATTCAAACTGACTGGTCTATTCTAAAAATATCTTTGCTAGCCTTCTTGAGTCAAAATGTTTAGACAAATTGTCGTTGTAATTTGATGGTTGGACATAATGTCAAAGTAGAAATTTTTCAGTTAACATTCTATCTTTATTAAAAATTAAAGCCACTTGGATCTATTCTGACAAATGTGATGTATGCGAACATACAATGGTACTTTTTTTAATCAAGAACTGACCAATGCAAGAAATAACACGTGATAAATTGTATTGTCACGATGAAGTAAAAGTTCTTTGGCTCACTTGTTCAGGAATTTTCTTCTAAAATTGAATCAATTAAAATGTTCGAATGTTCGTTAGTCTTAAGAACAGATAACTCATTTTTTTGTGTCGTCCTTGAAATTTTGATGTTTTTATTCGTTATCAGCTATAAATGACACATAGAACATTTGTCGCTTTCCTCTTGATGCATGGCTACACATATATACTGATGGCTCAAAGAGTGAGATCGATGGTGTGGCCGAAGCTGGAGTTTATTGTGAGCATTTATCTAATTATCTTTCGTTGGGAATGGCCAAGACCGCTTTTGATGGTGAAAGTGAGACAATTAAAGTAGCTCTGGCTCATCTACGAGTAAATGCTTTTCCTTCTCTTTCCGATAACGCTGTCACCTTCTCAGATTCCTAAACCGCGATTGTAGCCATTCCTAACTGCTTTCAATCCCTTAGCTCTATATCCATAATGGAATGTAGATCTTTATTACGAGAGAGATGCGGGAGAAATGTAAAACAATTGTCTTACAATGAATCCCATCCCACTGTGGTACCCCTTCTAACAATGAGCTGGCCAAAAAACGTTATTTTGTTAATCAGGCCCCAGGTAACATGTTAGCTATAAGTCTGTATCATCAATGATCGTTCAAACACTTAAGACAACGTATATGTCATTACTAAAAGAATGGATGAAAGAAAACTCTTGGAGAAATTTCATCCTTAATCTTTCCGATTGCCTAAGATGCGGTGCTGTAGCTGCCTTTCGTCTCGCGACTAAGCATGATTGTTAATATGCACATCTTGACTACAGATTAGTGAATAGTCCTGTCTGACCCCTCTGCCGCAGGGATGCAGCTGCTGCTGCCCCGGCTGTTCAGCTCTCACGAAAAACGGTATCTATTCCCGATACTGGAAGGCTAGAGATTCTTTGAACAATTTAACTTCTTGAGATTTTATGTGTTTCTCATGTTCTAATGCTTTATTCAATGCTTGTGCTCAATGTTATTTTTTTTTATCTTTCTGTTTCTGTGTTCGGCGTATTTTGTATTTTACATTTTTCCCTGTCTTTTTGTATTCTTTTGATCTCTGTTCGGCGTTAGGATAATGGAAATAGAAAAGACTTTTGTCGTCGTCAATGATTTCGAAAACATCATGAATCCTCTACCAGTAAAACTTTTTGAGCCCTTCTTTGCGCTCGTTATAACGTCAAGAGATTTTTTTATAGTCTTACTAAATATAAAACAAAATTTTAACCATATTTACAACAATGCATGAGAAAATTTGCATCTCCTTTAAGTACTCAAAGTACTTTTGAATTACTTCTTTAACTATTTACTGAGTGTGATTTATTAATAGAAAATTTGATTTAGTATGATAGAAGTTGTTTGAATTTGCAGAATTTGGTTAATTTTGTGAAGTATCTTCTACTTACTCTTTGCGTACTATTTCATCCCATTTATTCACACTTTTTAAAGATCTTTGAAGATAAAATGTGACACTTTCTTACCCCTATTCGCAGAAACTTAAAAATATAAATAGAGTGTGGAAAAAACTACTTACACTTTTAATTTAAATAAATTCATTTGATTCCATGTATAAGTTAAAAAAGTCTTACTGTGGCCAAAAATATGACATATAGTTTTACTTTCTAAATAAAGTGAAATTTTTTATAAATATGCTGTTGTAATAAAATACATATTTATTTCAAAAATATAAATAAAAATTCAAAACATTTTAGGCTGTAAATTTGACATTATGATGTATAAAGATTTTATAACTAAGAAATCCCATCCTTACATTAACATAATTTTGATAATTATAAAAATAGCCCAAAATAAAACTATTCAATAGCAAAAATCATATTTAATTAAAAAATAATAATGAAATGTATATATCTCACATATACTCTCTCTTTTTTTACACACAGTCTTTCCTCACATTCCCTGATTCTCAAGTATTTTAAGCCAAAAAGCAGCTGAAAACTTGAAAAGAGTTGAAAAAAGAATTGTTAGCTCAATACTTAGTTTTCCTTTTTATCAACAGTGACGCTACTGAATAAGTATTCTTCAACCTTAAATAAACATGTTGCTACTATTGACTCTTAACCGCATTTCCATTAACAACAAAGTACCCAAAAAGTATTTTTAAGAGTTTCCTATTATCGAAAAAAGAATCAAAGCAAGTAAATAAAAGAAAATCCTTGTATATTTTCCCTTTCAAATCCATTTTATTGCAGTCAGCTAAATTCAACAATCAAGATTAGAGAGATATATAGCTAAAAGTTTCATAAAATACACCACATTGTGAAAACAGAAAAATATGGGCTTAGTTTAAAGAAGAAAAATTCAAATTTAGAGACACAACAAAGCTTTTATCGAACATTTGTGTCTGTTTAGGCACTTTTTTTAATGTCTAGATACAAATACAGAAGTTAATATTTGAATAAAAGGTACGACTTATATATACAATATATGTATGAACTAAAAAATAATAAATTAGGGGTAAACAAGAACGGGTCTATTTTTTCCCAGAACTGGCATCACCTTATAATAGAGTCTTTAAATTAATAGTTTCTAACCGGGTGTGACGAAAAGTTTAAAAATAAATTATTTAAATTGCCGGCTGGGTGGCGTAGTTGATTTGGCGCTGGCCTTGTATGCCCCACTTTTCTGGGTTTGATCCCAGAAAAAGTCGGTGGATTTTCATGATGCAGAAAATCGACAGCGTCCATGTCGTATGATAATACGGCATGTTATAGATCCCTAGAGCGCCTGTTTGGCTTGGGTGCTTTCGGCAAAATTAAATTCCTAGTATGATTTCGCATCTTCAGAGCTCAGGTGCCCCCTTCCCCTCTGGGGAGGAAATTGACCTTCAAAATCACATTGTGGCAATTAGTATCCACCTACATGGTACCACACTAAAAAGGGATACCAGTACTAGGTCTGCAATGGTAAAACAATAATCAGCAACCCCATTTGAAAAAAAAATTAATTAATACTAATCAAAGATATTCCTTGAAATAATATTAATGTCTCTGAAAGTTTAAAGTAACAGGATGTTCTAAAAGAAAAGGATGATTCTATGAGGAATTCATGAGTGTGTATTTAAACCAAACCTTATTTTAGATGTATTCAAAAAGACTAATTCTGTAAATATGATTTATATAAGAAATGCTCAAATGAGCAAATAAAAATTTTCAATTACAATTTTTGTGGATTTTTTAACTATATTCTCTTTGTTTTATTTCTTTTTAAATCATTTTGAATTAAAGTTTGCTTTATAAGAACATAGGTGTACAGAAAACTAGCAATAAAAACGAGTGAAAACTAATAGTATATAAAACTAGTTTTTCTGGAAAAATATATTCGATCGTTAGAAAAGAAGTTCTCAATAACCGTTAAAAATTTAATTAATGAAAATAAAATAGGATATACGGTATATAAATTTAGCTAATAAATCTAACTGGCAATGAATAATTTAATATTTTAAACACGTCTTCTCATCTTTTTTCTTTATATGTTATAAAAATTATGTTTCAAAATTATCTGGAATTGTAAAGAGGATGTGAGATCATATGAGATTCAAAGAAGTACAACACTGAAAAGGGGTTGAGAAAACTCTTTTTTATATGGATATTTGATAACATCTATATTCGCCTATTTAGATATCGCCATTTAATTGTTGCTAGGGGAGAAAACAAATATGGAAATATATGCATACACTGCTGGTCATTAAAAATCGTAGCACCAGGAAGAAAAGCAAATAAAAATACTTTACCTATTGTTTAAGTACAGCACAGTAAGAAGAAAACATGATTAAATTTATAGTTAATTCTGTGGTATAATGGATTCAAAATTAATATACACAGATACCGTCTCTGGCAGCTAAAATAAATAACACATACGGGCAAGTCGTTCCATGTTATTTCAAGTCGATGACACGTTTCATCAATTGTAGTGGCTGGAGAGAAATCTCGGACCAACCCCTCAATAACCTATGACCAGCTGCTTTCAATAGGAGACAGATCTGGAGAACATGCAGCAGTCGAACACGCTATGTGTCACGGTAAGCCAAGACACGATGAGCAACATCGGGTCTTGCATTATCTTGTAGAAAGATGATGTCATCTAGGCCTAGAGATAGGAAGCAGGCAGCGGCCTTATGATCATAGGAAGGCAAGATTAGCTTTTCATATTACCAATGAACAAGAAAGTTGGTGTCGTGTACCCAATGGCAGTCCATACCGTCAAACCATTTGTAGGGTCCGTAAAACGATTTCGAACACATATGAAAAGACGATGCCACTAATGAATCCACTTTTGTCGTTAAATGCAGCATAGTCGCCTCTTGTCTTTATTCTGCAGTGTCGAGAGAAGGCGCAATAATGATCCCCGTGCTGCAATAGGGTTCGTTGTACTGTCAGTGCAGATGCTTATTGTGCTGAAAAGAAGGCCAATTCCTGATTTTAAAATTCATGATGTGGCTGTACGACCCTGCGAGGCCGACGTAACTATATGTCTGTCCTTTCGGAAGTAAGAGTCGGAAGGGAGGACATTGAAATCCTGCTTGGCGTTCGGTGTGACTCTTCTGAGCTCATCGATTCCATATGCGGATGAATGTCTTTAGATTCTGACCAATTCAAGCACCAATATCGAGGAAGTTTGAGTTTCTATCAATTATCAAGAGTTATTGAGTTTCTATCCATTCAACTCTTACATAATTAGCATTAATATGATCCTATAAAGAAAGACACAGAGAAATTAGATCATTTATATATTACAAAAATGTTAGTATTTGAAAAAATACCGGGTGGAAAAAATATATTATTAATAACATATGTTAAGAAGGAGTGTTGTTTGTTTTATTTGCTTAACATTACAAGCATAAAAATTATTTGTTTTATCCTTTATTAAATAAAATTATTTTAAATAGAAAAATTATTTTTCTATACAGTTGGCATTTTTTAAAATTTAACTACCTTTCTTTTAACAAATACATCTCAAAGAGATAGTCTTTTTGGATACACAAAAAAATTATGTAATAACAGTAACAATTAATTGTTGACTAACTACATGTAGTTTAATGATTATCATCTATAGGAGAATGAGGAGAGAGAAGAAAAAAATGTAAAAAAATAATTCTTTGTCCTGTTTAAAAAGAAGTACTATTATTTACATTTTAAAATAACATTTCACTTTTAATATGCCGAAATAAAGGCAAAAATTCCTTTCTACTTGTCTTCTCTCTTGATTCTTTAAAGATAAAAGAAATCCTATTAGAAGATTTTATTGTCCCACTAATGTTTGTTTTTAAAAGCAAATCTTAAATTATTTAAATCTGCTAGTGTGGCTACAAAAAAAAAAAAAAAAGAAACGAGCCTTACAGTAGTCTCATACGATGTGTAACATCTGACATGTTATCGTGGTAAATTCGCAATAGCAACTTAAATCCTGAAAAAAAATGAATCGAGTATGATTGGAAATAATTTTCTGTGGAATAATTATATCTTTAATGAAAATTTTATTTAATTAACACAAGGAGTAATGCAATTTTTTTTATCAAAAATAATTATTCTTGTTCAATTTGGGGAAGAGTGGTAATGATAATTTACGATAACTAAAATATGACACATATACTTGTGTTTTCAAAGTATTTAAAAACCGTTGAAAAATAGCATCAATAACAGTACCACTGTTAGTTGTAGAAACATTTCGATTTGTGTTCATTTCGAGCTTGAGTTCATCATTAAAAAAAAGCTATGAGTGGCTCGGCTTCTAGCAAACTGAAGTTAACTTTAAAATTACCACTCAAAATCATGGGAAGCGAGTGATAGTTTTTTTTTTTTTTTTTTTAAAAAAAGAGCTGATCCACCTTTGGTATATGGTAAAAGTAAAAAATGCAAGAAATCTTTAATTCTTTGAACCGTTTGATTCGGAGAAATGTATACGACCACCGAAATCACTGTTTGTCCATTTTCAAATAAGCATTTTGACGCACATATGTCCCCAATATCTTGACTAACAATACGATATTTGACGATAAGTAATATCCATATGTGGAGCCACAACATGTGAGTTGTTCTGTTTACGATAGATCGCAACACCAGCTGCTATGTGGCCCGGTCGTTTAAATTGTACGTAGCAATCGAAGTCAGGTATCAAAACACGTTCATCATTATCTAACCACGTCTCTGCCTAAAGGACTTAGCTTCTTCTCTGATCCTTAAGTGAGAAAACAAAAACAAAGATCCCACGGCCTAGACCGCAGGGGGTGGAGGATGGGGGCGGATCCCCTCCCGAATTAAGGTGAAAAAACAGAACTTCCACTGAACAGCGCGCACTTCCCAAACTTCCTGTTACGCATTTCTGTCCCTTTTCACAAAATCACTCCCACAAATCTCCACCAATCGAGAGGAAAGATGTTACACATCAAAAATTGTTTCGAAAAGAGTAAAAATAGAATTTTTTTTTTTTTTTTTTTTTTTTGGTTAGCCTTTGTTTTTCAAATTATTGATAGTATTTTTACAATATTTTTAAAATTTCGGCTGTGAAGATATTTAAAAGTGATTTTAAAAAAGTAATTTCCCTATCTTCTAAAATACTTTAATAAAAAAAAAAATGGTGAAGTTTTTTTTTTACTTCTTTTGATTGATCGATGAGAAATTAAAACTTAAAGAGATGAACAACAATTTTTTTAAAATTATTATTGCAGTTAAATCTCGACTTACACGAATCCGGAGTTACGCTATTTTCAAATATCGTTTATTCTTCTCGCTACACAACTCGATTACTAAAAAAGAGTTAAGCCCTCAGTTAACTTATCGCTCAAAAAATCCAACAGCCCCGGAAAATAAATTTAGAACTGGTTTGCCTCTCACTTGGAAGTCAAATCGTAAGGCTTGGGTAACAACTTCCCTTTTGGAAGACCCCCTGGTTTGGTCATCACTTTATACCTGAAGTAGAACGTTACGGCTTATCTAAACATATTCCATTTAAAGGGATGCTAATTATCGACAATGCACCAAGTCATCCCCTGGAACTTTAGCTTATTTTGACCAACGTGTAAAAGTTGATTCTTTGGCACCCTATACAACTAGTTTGCTTCAACCGAGGAATCAGGGAGTCATCAAAACATTCAAAGCATATGATAGGAGACTATCATTTGCCCATCTACAAGAAGCTATGAGACAAAACAACGAGCTCTCTGTTAAAGACTTTTGGAAACAATTCAACGTTTTATATGCAGTGAAATTAGTAATATGATTGAAGAAATTATCATTCTTACCAGGCAAATAAATTTTGAAGTGGATAGTGATGGCATTCAAGAGCTGTTGGATTCCCACACACACAATCAGGAGCTGACAATAAGTGAGCTCATAGAAGTGTATGAGCTAGAACAACACATTAAAGAACTTGCGTCTTTTGACCCAGTTCAATCAATAGATTGAAAGACTGTTGAGAATTTGACAGGAGGCCTCAATTTAATTGAAAAAGGGTTAAGCATTTTTTAAAATATATACTACAGTAGAAAGTCGTTTATCCGAACGTTTACGATCCGGAACGTCAAATATTCGGACCAAAGTCTGGATACGTTTTCAAACAGTGATATGCTTAACAGTTATTTCACGTGTCAAAAGTGACGGGAAAACCCAAGGTGAGGGATATTTGGGGAACTTAAGTTGTGTGATTTGGTAAACATCTGAGCGAAATATTAGATCAGTTTAATTTAATAGGTTGCAATCTAACTTATAACTTTAATTTTAATTTATAATTATTTTAATTTCTTATACTACCTAATTAAACATGGCAAGCTATTCATAAATGTCAACAACAGCCACAAGATAGGAGATTAAGACCTCATCAGACATCATGAGCCCCGATGACCATTCTACCACACTAGGTCAGTTTGTTTCCAAATGAAAGGGTGTATACGTGTTCTTTTGTTGAGTTGTGAACTGCTATGGCTTCGAATTCAAAACGGAAGCGCAACATCTTGAACATAGATACAAAATTGAAATACGGAACCATGTGATGATTTTGAATATTCGTATAGTGTCCGGTTTCATATACTGCAAGGATCGCATTCGGTTTTCGGTTATCCGAACAATCGCGTATCTGAACTGTGTCCGGTTCCAATAGATTCGGATAAACGACGTTCTACTGTACAACGATTACGGTATTTTGTCAACAAAACAAGGAATAAAAAATTATTAACAAACTACTAGGAAATTTTACTAGAGAAAAAAATCTTTTAGACGGCAGACTATTTAGTAAGAATTTATGACACCTTCTACATCAAAATAACTTCGGTTTTTTAATTTATTCTTTTTTCGTCTCTACCCCCAACTAAAAATAATGTATATGTATTATATGCGAAATTATACCCGACTTACGCGATTTTCACTCAATCGCACCTATCACTTAAGTTCGGGGTATTGCTGTATTATTTTTTTCTGGTCTGAAATGAAATTGATAATTTACTGATATCACATTTTAAAAGTCACTTTATTTAAAAAATACAGTCGACTCTCGATAATTCAAACCTTCGATAGTACGAACCTCTCGATAATTCTAAGTATATGCAGGGTCCCTAGAAAAACTCTTGATATTTCGAACTAAACCAATACGTTTTAGTACACTCAGTACTTCGAAGTAAAATCTGTGGCTGGCCAGGCTACAACACATGCTATAAATCGAATTTATCTTATAAAACTCTCGACAATTCGAATACTCACTGTCATTTGCAGTCCTGTAATAAACAGGTTGGAGCTTACAAGTTTTGCGTTTGTGCGTGTGTCTCCCCTGTAATGTAGCCCCTTTGATGACCATCTGTCTGCTACCCCTTCTTAGAGTTTTTAATTCCTCTGGCAAGTATACACTTTTATTAGTTTCATTCCTTTAGTGGACAATAGACCAACTGCACCTGTTGTCAGCCACCCATATCTTTCGTTCAACACTTGGTCTTGCTACACATGTGTTCAGAAAGGATGGTCTGCTATTGTGAAGAAGGGATGTGTAGGATTGTGTATGAATGTATTCCTTTGATACAAGACTTTTAATTTCTGTAAAATATTTATACTGTATAATATGTACTTTTTAAAAGAACTTAAAAATAATTTTATACATATGTACAATTGTTTTTTTGTTACAGTTACAAATTTAAATGTGTTAAAAAATTTCTCTTCGTGTATTTTGTTAATTTTTCTACCCTCTTGATAATTCGAAGATTTTCATTGGTCCCTCCAACTTCGAATTATCGAGAGTTGACTGTATCGAATGCTGAAAAATACAAATTATTCCATTTTAGCAAGTAAGCAAATTTCTATATTTGCCTATTTTAACATATTTTTTTATGCAAATTTATTTCTTAAAATATAAAATCTCCCTATCTTGCTTTCATTTATCATCTCTACATTTTTAATATTTCCAACTATTATTTTAAAATAGCGTCAATATACAATTCAAAATAAAATATGTATTCTTAAATCATGATACTTTTTTTATATCGCTCATTAATATCTCTTAGTAACACTCAACTTAATATTTTAATGCAGTAACCTTTCCAAAATAATTCCAATATATCTACCCTAAACTGAAATTTAATGGTAAAAGCAGCATAAATTGTTATTCTAATGCCTTAAGTATCTTGCTTCAAAATACATCCGAAATTGTAAAAAGAGAGAGAGAGAGAAACATTCTCCATTCCCTGAATTTTTTTTTTCTGGTATCTTTGAAAATGCTCTGAAATATCTTTTAAATCTACCTCCACCAGTCAATCGAGCTTGTAAGTTTTTATTGATGTCGCACTGTAAAGCAACACGAATATTAGTGGCAACGGACCACGTGACTTTGAACTGTAGTCAAGTGGCGAGGACGACACCAAAGCTGTCGAAGGAGATCACAGGGGTTGATTCCCTATTAAAGAAAGCTTTTCCTTGAAAATTATTTTAAAGCAATCCAATAAATACTTTTGTTTGAAATCAATATACATCAAAAATCTTGAAAATTAACATTGTTTTCACACATTCAAGATGAAGAATAGAAGATTTGAAACCTATGCATGATTATCTAAAAAAATTATCCAGTAGTATAAAAAATGCATCGGTTGTAAATTTTGCAGATTATATACTAATCAGTACAGATCCCTTTAAAGGTGGTAATACATTCAAAATTAGAGTAAAACAGTGTATAATCTTCTCACATATCGTGATATCCAATAGTTTCTTTTGAATCTGCTTATTTCAATAATGTATTCAAAAATCTTTTTAATATAACTGAGTATTTAATAATGGAATAAGTACTTTTGGTAGTTTCACGTTTTCCCGCAGCAAATCCCGCGAAGTTGGCTTTTTTGGTAACAGCATACAATATACACATAAAAAATATTAATAAATACTGGTTCTCATTGGTTTTTCATCCATTTTTTATGCATTATGAAAATGACATTATCGATAAGAAAAGACCACGACTTGTTTTAAAAATGTGGCGATAAAGGTTACCAGGAAGAATATTCCGTTTGGCGGCGGTTGTATCATTTTTGGCGACTTTATCATCTGCGCCAGCGAAATAGAAAAGTGCCGTAACTTGAAGTAATGATTCATCGAAGCTTGTCTATATTAATAATTGTGTCTTAAATTTAGAAATTAGAAACTCCTTTTTTTTCCATTTGTAATAAGATTAATTAACTCATTGAAATTTTAAAAATGTTTCTAAAATACGATAAATCCACTTTTATCCAAGGTAGCTTAGTATTAGATCAATTTTAATTAAAAGTTTTTTCTAATATGTGGGTTTAACCGAATTTCAATTCATTAGAAAACCTAATGAAAACAATCTTAACTATCTTTGTTTTAGCAAAACAAAACAAATTTATACTGTAATAAGATTTTGTGAGAATTTATTAAATGTTTAACAGTTATAATTACCAAACTCTAATAACGATAATCTTATTCCTTTATGAATATTCTTAATTTGCTTTATTATAACTCTTTATTTTATAAATATCCGAAAGCAAGAATGATGAAAATACACATTCAACAGAAAAATGTTTAAAATAAATATATATCAGATATCACTACATTTCTAATATATTAGAAGGTAAAATAATATATCAACTACAGTGAAACACACATTCAACGTTGAAAAAAATAGAAGTCTACTTTATTTGTGAGCATTTTATGGCTGAAAAAGCAAACGCTGCTTAGGGAATAAATTATATGTTTGAAGTGAAGATAGATGGCGCCATGAAGCAACCATTATCAACAAATAGATATGGCGTTTTTCTGAGAACTGTTTCGCAGTTTTGATTATAAAGTAAAAACAAGATATCAATCATTGGCATGGCCAAGTAATTTTAGCGCGTTTTTCACATGTTGTATTTTTCAATAATGCAACTAATGCACTTTTTACTAACAGAAAGTAGTACTATACTTAAAAAAAATTTTTTTAAACATTTTTAAATTATTAAATTTAAATATGATTCGGCTCATCTAGGGCACAAATGCCACCAAATGCCGAAAACCCGAGGTCAATCGGTTGCTCATTGGCTGAGAAAAATGTACGACAAAATATGGAACGAAGACGAAGACGAAAACGAAATTTGCATCCTTTTTTTACACTACGTGAAAAACGCGCTAAAAAAGGGAATTTCTCTCTCTCTTTAAATTAGACTGATGATAAGAAGATTGTGAGTGAACGGCTTGAATTCAAACAAGATATCAATCATTGGCATGGCCAAGTAATTTTAGCGCGTTTTTCACATGTGGTATTTTTTACAATAATGCAATTAATGAACTTTTTACTAACAAAAAGTAGTGTACTGTACTTGAAAAAAAAAAGAAAATTAAGAAAAAAATTTTTAAAAAATTTTAATTATTAAATTTAAATATGATTTGGCTCATCTAGGGCACAAATGCGACCAAATGCCGAAAACCCGAGGTCAATCGGTTAATTATTGGCTGAGAAAAAGGTAGTACAAAATATGGAACGAAGACGAGGACAAAGACGAAATTTGCGTCCTAATAGCGCTTTTTTTAACACTACGTGAAAAACGCGCTAAAAATCAAAATAGTTTCATTTTGTTATTTTGTTTTTTGCTTGTACATATAAATTCATCTGCTGGAAGATATTTCTCAAGATTTGGAAATGGAAAAAAAAATATACTTAAGATCAGCCAAGAATGATTTACATCTCTAATTATTTTTATCAATCGAACTCTCACAATCCAAACACTGGAGTATAAAATCAGCGGATTTTCAATAAATCTTAAACGAAAATCAAACAAAAATCACATATTGTAACTGTATTCTGATATGACCAAAACCTTATTGTATTTTGTAAATATATGAAGCAGTTATTTTTGTTGTTTAATTTATCAACGAGACTTTTATATCGAATAAAAGTTAATTTTATCAAAGTAATTTAATTATTTTAAAATTTTTATGAATTTCTTACTATATTAATTTGTGCAACGCCAAAGAGTAGAAAAGCCAATAAAATATTATTACAAGCTTTTACTTAACTTGCAATGTATGTTTGTATGTATGTATGTGTATGTATGTATGTATGTATGTGCTGTGTGTGTGTGCGTGTGTGTGTGTGGATGGATGGATGGATGGACGTATGTATGTAATTTGTTTGGGTGGAATCTTGCAATTCAATTTTGACTCAATTGTATACACGTTTAATTTGGATGACAATGCATGTTTTGACCCTTTAAATTCCGATAGTGTAATTAGTTAAAAATATATTAATTAAAAACCTTAAAACTCATTATTATTTTACCCCTGTGCGCTTTATTTTCCGCTATATTTGGCGACGCAAAATGAACTAATAGGGAATTTTTTGTTTTGGAGTTTTGACGTTTTTAAAACCGCGATCTAATGATTTGTATAAAACTCGGACAAAAAATAATTATTGAATCGGAAAGATCATTTATTTCGCCACGATATTGTACAATTTTTTTCTACAAAATATTAATATTTGTATTTTTTACGATTTTTTTTTAATGAGACAAAATTGATACTTTTTTATGAAAATGATGTCTAAATTATGCGCATGAAGTTCTTTTTCGTTTAAATGAATCGACATTCCGTATTAAAACAGCTCATGCATTGCTCTTTTAGAATCAGTCATTTAAAAAATAAAATGTCGAAAAAATTTTTTTACGATTTTTCAAAAAATACGCAAAATTTTAATTAAACATTTAATAACTTCGTAATTTATGAAGATAATCGATGACAACTTTAAACCTAACATTATTTTTATCCACAATGTCTTAATTTAATTCAGACAAATAGTAACAATTATGAAGCAAATTTTCTCGATATAGAAATTAAATTAAAAGATAATAAAATAAATTATTAATATTTATGATAAACAAGAAGACTTTAATTTCAATATTATAAAAGTGCCACAATGGGAGAGTAATGTGCATGTTTCTATATTCAGAAATATTGTTATTAATTACACACAACGCAATAAATTTCTAGTTTCAAATAAATCAGAAAAAATAATAAAAACTATATTTTCAAAAATACCCAATTAATTTTATTAATAGTTATTTGAATAAAGAAATTCTAAATAGTAAGGATTAAATTTCTATAGTTTATTAACAGGTTATTAATGTAAATTTATTATTATTCCTAGATAGTTATGGATACCCTCAATTTTAGATAAAATTACTTTTTTGATATTTAATTTAATTTTTATGTTTTTTAAATCATATAATCTTAGTGTCCCTAAGATAATGGTAGTATGATTACAATTCTTCATTTATTATTTCTATTCTTTTCATACTTTTGCTAAGTGCTACTTTTCAGCCATTGCTTTGCTATGAATATGTATTCAGGTTCAGAATCTGGCAATAACTTGTTTATTGTACTCAGATTTAGCGCGGGCTCTGCATTTTTGAATGCAATTTTTAGGTAAGTTACCTTTTTCTCATAATGGATTTAGATTTCCTATCCATTATTTTCAATAGGTTTTTACTCAGTATTATTAAAAGAAAGGGGAAAGGTTGGCTAGCCACAAAACATGTTCAACCCCACTTTTATATAAAAAAATTTTATATATGAACTGTCCTAAGTCAGCAATGTTGATAACACTGTAGCATCCATTCTTTTATATTTATATATTTAACTCTATTATTTTAATTTTTCATATTTCCTTTTAAATTCTGTTGTCCAGTTATCTTGCAATTTCAACTCTTTTCAGTTTAAATCAGGTGTTTTCATCTCTCTCTTGTAGAGAAATTTTGATTATATATATAAAAATATATATAAACCAGAAATTTTAACAATGGAACTGGCAGCGTCATTAACGATGGGATTCCATGCATGGACTGCGTACAACACGTACATGTGGTATACAGTGAGGGTTTTTTTTTCTCTTATCAATGCAATATAGGTGTTGCTGTAGTAAAAACTATCTCGTGTTAATAACTTTATACTTTCTGAAATATATTGAAATTGACTATAGCTCGTAAAATTAAGAGTGCGTTTGTACGATATTTAGATTAAAAATCTATAATAAAAAAATCCATTTAAAATTTACAAAGAAAAAAATATTGTTTTTTTTTTTTCCTTTTCTGTTTTAATTTAAAGTGACTTTTCATAGTTTGATAAATGTCACTTTATTTTTAATATACAAATAAAGGTAAAAATAGTAAAACCAGTAAAATAATTTTAAATAATTTTTCAGCAGAAATTTATTTTTGTTGCAAATTGCCATTAAATCTGGAAAGTAAATTTTTAAACCTAAACACCAAATAGTACATCCGAAATATGTTGAATGGATTTTAAAAAATTGATTATATAAACAGATTATGTCCTACATTTTTCTAGCCCATTTCTAAATGCGGAAAAAAAGGCTTTTAAATTATTTTTAAAAAATATTTAAACCTGTTGTTTGAATAAATATATCTGAAATATTTAGAGCAACGAATAAAATAAAATAATGATCTAGTCGTATACCGAAACTGACAATAATAGACAATTTTGTTATTTAGTTTACCTATGAATGTACCGGGCTAAATATTTGGAAAAAATTCATCACGGCTTCATCAATTCACGTGATTCATAAAGGAGATATTATAAAGAACCATTGGATAGATAAATCCTCTTAATATAGAGAAAATAGTAGGGTTTGCAGCGTACTCGGGATCCCGAAATCCCGGGATTTAATTTTTGTCTAAATTGTATTGTGAAATTTTTTTCAAAGTATTGTGAATCTGGTATTACTTTTAATGTATCTTATTTACTTTTCTTGTACTGTATATGTTTAATGTCAGTTTTCTTACGTGTTGAACCTTGAAGGGTCCAAGGTGGGTGTGTATGTTAAACCGTGAAATTTGATATGTTTTCTCTTATTTTCTTCGGCAATTTTCTCCCCATCGCGAGCGGGATCAGAAAACGGACATTTCTCCCACCCTCAGAATGTTCGGTGTCAGCTAACTTGGAATTTTTGGAAGATATCTAGTAGAGAGAGTTTTCAGCCTCTTGATTCCGGAATTCCGAAACCCCGGGGTCCCGGGTTTTTTTCCAATCCCGAAATCTCGGGATTAAAATAACTTAATTCCGGAATTTAATTTTTGTCTAAATTATATATAAAATATTTTTTCTGATAAAAAATTTTTAAGAATTTAATTTTTCAAAAATTTATATTTTGTTTATGAAATATGTAAGCAGAATTTTTTTGTGCAATTATAAGTGCTATAGGTAAAAAAAATGTATGCACTGCTCTCACATTTTTCGTATGGGAGAACATCGCACAGATCTAAGTGACTCACTACAATGCTTACGCAATAATATAAGCAACATCTCAAGAAGAGATTTTGTCACAGTTCCTTCTTCAATTAAATGCCTTTAATTAATCGCGAACCTGCTTGGAAGACTTGAGACACTTCAAATCCCATTGCATTACTAACAGCTCATGCAACTGGATCTTCGATTTCAAATGAGGTAACACTTGAAATAGATTCACATTCTGATTCTATTACTGGATCAATTTATATACAATAACCATTAAGTGTAGCAGAAGAACTAAATAAAGTTATCAAAGAGGTATATGCACCAATGCAGTCTATTAGATTTAAAACACGCTGTCATCAAAAATTCAAAATGAAATGTTTCTTTTTTGAAAATGGAGGGAGAAGTGTTGACTACCTGAAAAGAATATACTCCCATTTAATGACGATAGCACCTACTAGTATAGAATCCGAACGAGCATTTTCTTCGGCAGGACAATTTGTAACAAAAATAAGAAACCATTTCATCGATGAAACGCTACAGGAGCTGTGTTTTTATACACTTACATACAAAAACACAAGAAATGCTTTTTTTAAAAAATTCATTACGTACTATTTTTTTTATTTGTTTTATTAAAATAATATTAGATGAATTTTTAATTATATTTTTAATTTTATTATGCGATTTCAACTATGCCAATATGTAAGTACTTTTAATAAATAGTCCAATCCCGGGATTTGGATAATGTGATCCCGAAATCCCGGGATTGAAAATATGACACGGGATTGCAAACCGTAGAGAATAGTAAACACGGTCACACGTTAAGAGGCTAAGTGGATTAGGCACATGAAATTACTCTTCAACTAGGAGATGGGGTATACATATAAGTGGACAGATCTATGTAGAATGAAAATCGGTTAACACGAAACTGAAAAGACTGAAACATTCAAAACAAAAAAAAAAGATTAAAGGAGGACATTTCCAGAAAATTGGTTAAAAATAAAATTTTAATACATTCGGGAATATATGCAAAAATGATTATTAAAAAAAAGAAACGAGTCTTACAGTAGTCGCATATGATGTGTAACATCTGACTTTTTATCATGGTAAATACGCAATAGTGACTTTAATCCTGAAAGAAATGAATTGGTTATGACTGGAAATAATTTTCTATTGAATAATTATATCTTTAATGAAAATTTTATTTCATTAACACAAGGAGTAATGCAGTTTTTTATCAAAAATATTTAATATTGTTCAATTTGGGGAAGAGCGGAGACAGTAGATTTATGAAAACTAAAGTATGACACATATACTTGTAATTTCAAAGATATTAAAGATCGTTGAAAAACGGCGTCAATAACAGTACCACTGTTAGTTGTCGAAACATTTCGATTAGTGTTCATTTCGTGCTCTTGAGTTAATCTTTCCGAAAAGCTATGAGCGGCTCAGCTTCTGGCAAACTGAAGTTAACGTTAAAAAATCACCACTCAAAATCATGGGAAGCGAGTGCTAGTTTTTTTTTTTTTTTAAAAAAAAGAGCAGAACCACCCTCGGTATACGGTAAAAGTACAAAATGCAGGAAATCTTTAATTTTTTTAACTGATTCGGAGAAATGTATGCGACCACCAAAATGACAAGACTTGCTGGTATGTGCGGTAGGCGGGCGTCTTAATTGCTACTACAGTTGGACCCTCAGACGAGGGTAGCGAAGAAACGTCAAGCGCTTGCTTGTTGTTGTTGTTGTCGTGCCCTTCCCGCAGGGGAAGGAATGAAAGTTGCCATTGCCTGAAGCGCATGCTTAAAAATTAGAAATATTAGAGAGAATCAAAAATACGCGTTTACTTAATTAATTTTTTTTTAAATCGAGAAATCTTTTTTAATCACAATTAAAAATATTTTATTGACAGCGACCTCAAAGTATGAAATGATAAGCACTTAAATATTTATTCAAATAATTCCATATTACATACTCCTATTTTTTTTAAGAATGATGAGCTTTGTCAGACGCTTACCAGGAAATATAATTATTTTTTTTAAATATATAGTTTACACATATATAAATATATCCTGAGATTTCAAACACAACGAGCCCTGAGACTTAGACATTTGAGCGTAATAATCACAAGTTTATTCTGGATGAAGTCTAACAAGACTTGCTGGTGTGTGCGGTAGGCGGGCGTCTTAATTGCTAGTAGAGTTGGACCCTGAGACGAGGCTAGCGAAGAGACACAACCAAGGCGCTGAATTGGTCAAATCAAACAGCGCGCACTTCCCCCGACTTCCTGTTACGCATTTCCGTCCCTTTTCACGAAATCACTCCAACAAATATCCAGCAACCGATAGTAAAGATGTTACACATCAAAAAGAGGGTGTGGCTGTGTCATGGACACGGCCGTGTGTTGTACGTGAATACGTCGCGTAACGGGAAATATTTTTTATAAAAATTGTTATAATTTATGTCTGTGTCATAATCATATTTGAACACTAAAAAGTTCTCCGGGTTTCCAATGTTTTTTTTTATAATGGCAACTATTTCCTTTCCACGGGTTCAGGAAAGAAATCAAGTAAACAAATAGTTACTGTGTTATAATATAACTTTATTAATTATAGGTCTGTGATACGAAAAGTACAACACAAATGGCGTACAGGATGCAACGAGATTTCTCGTAAACGTTAAACCAGTGGGTAAGATGTATAAAATAAATATATATTAAGGTATGTGACTACCCAAAATTCGCCGCTTTAGTGAAAAATTTGGAAATTTCTTTTATGCTTTTATTTTATAGCCCATACATTTAAAATTCCAAAGCATTATTTATAAACATTATATTTTTATTTTTTTTCTTATATTGAAAAGTCGTAAACAAAAGATTATTTTTTAAAAATTTTAATTTACTGAAAGTAAACAAACCAAATGCATTTTGACATAAATAAAAATAAAATACACATTTACACTAACATGATACACTTATAAATGTATCAATACTACACAATATATTTTATAATTAACTTAAAAACACTAATTTAAAAAAAAATTTAATAGTTATAAGTGACCCGATAGGTTTGTCACACATTTAAAATTACATACAAAAATAACACTTACTTTGATAATTTGTACGGTTTATAATTAATCCCTCAACTGTCAATTAAAAGTTACATGATTCGCTCCCAATGCCAACTTTTCCCACATTGGCAGGAGTTGCGATGTGAAGGGGGGGGAAGGAATGCATAAGCAAATTACCTGAAATAAGTAAATCCTTGGCAAACACTGTCAAGATCCTTTTATTGCATTCCAAAGCCTTTGGAATAATTTTATGATTAGCAGTACACCAGAAAAGATAGTACTTCGGAAAAACGTATGCATATATGCCCGTGGAAACTAACGTTTCGGTTGAGCGAGATATTTATATATTCGCCAGTGGAACTTAAGTAGTTAAAGGCGTATTGTAGCTTTAGCGTCAGAGTATAGTATTATTTAATTCAAAACATTTTGTTACTGTATAGAGGGATACAGTACCGCACGATGAAAATTATGATTGAGTATTGGGTCGCAAATATTGGAAGTTTGAGAAGCATTGAACTAAGGAATTAAACATAAGTTTTTGATCTTTTTTTGTATTAAAATGCTTTGTTTGACATAGAGGCATCGCTTATTGGAAACGTTTTTGAAAAACAAATCATCATCTATTCTTATTTATTATTTTTAAGACAAAATTTAATGGAATTATAGCCTATGCAAAATAGTCATGGTTCAATGATGCGAACTTAGTCAGAGAAATGTTTGTCTTGACTACAAATTCCTGACTGCTCAACCGTTTCGAACAAAAGACAGCTAGCTACGAGAAGCGAACTTTTTCACAGATTTTTTTTTAAAATTAGAAGTAAATGCATATTGTTTTCGTAAGGTGATCATGAGAAAAATGCGCTGATGTATGCGAATGTTTAGGCACCAGTGCCTTAAAAATGACACGACCTCACAGGTTGTAGAGTGAGTCATCTATAGTGTGTACAACTACAGATATTTTTTACTTCTATAAAAAAAAGTGCAAAAAACGTGTTTGTTTCCTTTGTTTCTCAAAACGTTGGTGGTTGACTTCCCATATCACATTTTTCCTCCAGTGCTTTCTCACAACGCCAAAACGACCTCTACTTCAATCTTCGAACTGTGTTCCACGGACCCCGGGGGTTCCGCCTAGCATATCCAGGGGCTGCACAATTCAAAATAAAAATTCGAAATAATATGCATGCAAAATAGATTCATGTTCTCTGTGGAGTTTACATAATCACTAGAGTACCTAAAATCGTGTTTCTCAAAGAGGGACCCACGAGGAAATTTAAACCAGATTTGGCGTCGGGTGGCCTTTTTTTTCAGTAATTCCCTGCAGTTTTTATTATAACATAATAAACAAATATTAAAACATTTTTCTTTATATGTACTACCTAGATTATATAAGCATTCTGTTGCTTATGTGTGTGATCCAGGGTACCACAAAATTATTTTATACTCGCTAGTGCAATGTTTTTTGCACACCTAACACCTTTAAAATAACATTTCTCAGATGAGAAAACTAAGCTAGAATGCATAAATCAGAAGGCTTACCAATGAAGGGGAGGAAACAACTTATTGATTTATCAACTGATTCAACGTTAAAATTTACATTTAAACAGGAACAGCTTCTATATTTTAGGCAGAGAAATTTGCAGAATACATAAAAATTTCACTCTCAATTATAAACATTTAAATATTTTGAGCAATATATTTATGTTATAAACATTTCTCTCGACGTATGTGGCAACAAAAACAAATTAACGCAGAATATGAAATGCGACTGTAGGCAGCTTCAAAAGACCTAAATTTTCCCATTTGTGTAAAAAAAAAAAATACACGCGCGCACACACATACCCTGTTACTAAATATAATACAATGATTGAAATGACATCTATAGCGCAAATGAATGCTATAAATGCAGCGCTTCTCAAACTGTGAGTTGCTCCCCCCTAGAAGGGTATAATAACTCTACAAGGACGCGTGCATATTGAAAAGTCGAAAACAAAGGATTATTTTTAAAAAAAATATTAATTTACTGAAAGTAACAAACAAAATACATTCTGACCTAATAAAAAAATACACAATTACACTGATGGAATACACTTATAAACACACAATGTATTTCATAATTAATTTAACTACTAAGCTAAGAACAAATTTAATAATTACAATGAGCTATTGTCATATGTAAAATTATATTCAAAATAAACTCTTATCTTGATAATTTCTACGGTTTATAATTAATCCCTTAACTGCCGATTTAAAGTTACGCGATTCGTTCCCCAATGCCATCGTTTTCCACCTAGGCGCGCGAATGTGATGTATTGGGGAGGGAAGAAAAGGATAAATATATAAAGCAAGTCATTTGAAATAAGTCAATCTTTCGCAAACACTGTCAAGGTCGTTTTAGTGCATTCCAAAACCTTTGGAATAACTTTATAGATAGCAGTGCACACAGAAAAGATCGTACTTCGGAAAGACGTATATATAAATTCAGGGCAGTTAAAGCTTTGGCTGAGCGTGACGTTTATAAATGCCAGTGGCACTTAGGAGGTTTAAGTCACACTATAACTTTCACGCCAAATTATAGCATCATTGAATTCAATACATTGTTATCGAATGATGGGAAGGGGAGGGGGAGGAAAATTATCTTAACTAAGTACTAAAAGAAAAACACCTATGAGCAGCCAATATCTGTTCCATACGTTAATGCCTCCCATATTTCCTTTTTTCATAAAAAAGTTATATAAAATATTTACTACTTAAAAATTGTATGATATATTTAACTAAAATGAATATATATTTTGAATTAACTTTAATTCTTAATTTTATATGTTTAAAATGTATTCCGCAAAGAAATCACACAGCGACTATTATATTAAAAATTTTGTCAAGAACATCAGGTTATGGAAAATGTTCAATGATAGAAAATCCCAGACAGTAATTTATTTTTAATAGAAAAAAAACTAAAATCACAATATTTCCATATTTATTCGAATCTAGCAGCTTAGAATCGAAGTCGGAAAAATTCATCGGAGGGGAAAATTGAACAAGATACTGTCGGATAGAAAAATCACAGGTTCTCGTTTATTTAAAAAAAGTTTTAATAATACTGGTAAAATAAATTTTCATTTTTTATTAATTCACCTTTATTATTTCTTTATTTCCTAAAATAAGTGAGTGAATATTAATGTCGCACTGATCAGTTACTCAAGGGCTTTTGGTGACGGACCTCGTAATTTTGAACCATGGTCAAATGACGAGGACAACCCCTGAGATGGTATCACGTCACCTACCCCACCAACGGGAGGACGTTTGAGCTCTCGACAGATTTAACGTACATCGCTTTGTGACCGCGGTAGCCGAGTTCTCTCGGTGTCGGATCGTGACTGGCATGTCACGAGTTCGAGCCCAGTACCACTAAATACCCGCCGTGTAGGGGAGCGAGGCACTTTAAATCTATCCAGAGCTCAAACGTCCTCCCGTTGATGTTAGGATCTCCCGTCGTCCTCCTTCTTAGTTAGGAGAGAGGGAAACTCAGGTGTCATCCTCGTCACTTGACCATGGTTCAAAATTACGAGGTCCATCACCAAAAACCATTCGAGTAGCCGAACAGTGCAACGTTATTATTCACTCACTCGTGCATCGCTTCCCTACACGGCAGGTCTTGAGCGGTACTAGGCTCGAACTCATGAAACGCCAGCCACGAGTCCGTTACCTTGACCACTAGGCTACCGCGGCCACATTTTATTTCGTAAATTTATCATATGTCGATAACATATTTAGCACTATTTTTAGTTTTTCCCCACAAAAACGGGCTGAGAGAATTTGGGGTACGGCTTAGAATTGGAGAAAATTAATTAAAGGAATAAGTTTCTACTAATTTAATTAAAAAACAAGATTTGGTTAATGATTGTTCCAATAGTTTAATGGTAAAATTGTACGTCAAATATAAAATCTATTCGATGAAAAAAAATTTTTTTTGTTGGTTAAAAATAATAATAATAATTGTATTACAGTAATTAGATTAAAATTTCTAATCGTGAGCTTCAAGGAGTAGTAATTTGTGTTCTCTAGTCAATTCACAGCTTCTGTCAAGTATAAAATAAGTATACTTTCAATTTTTCATTCAGTCGCTTCACAGAATTTAAATATTTTTATATGCATTTCAGCAATAACAGGCACAAAAAAAAACTAAGCAGCATAATTATAAATTATCTATATAAATTAAATTTTTATAAAGCAACATGCCGAAAATATTAAAAACATTCCTAAATGGGAAAGTTCATCAGGTTTGAGATGTTAAATCTCTGTGTACACCATAAATCTTCTTTATTGTCCACACTATTTGTCACAACTTGCTGGTAACCATAATTTCAGCTGGCAACTATATTTCAGAAAGCTATCGCCAAAATTAAGTATTCGTAGCCAAGAAAAATTCGTGTTACAAAACGATGGTGGCGCCATCTCTTTGAGATAGTCCTAACTACGCCACAAATAATTCAGAATGAACTTAAAATTTAAAATAGTTCATTAATAAAAACATAAAACTTTATTCTGGCTACACTAGTCAAAAGAGGGAAGCATGCTTTCTAATATACTATTTAATTATACTCGAAAAAATCAATTTTTTTCTATTAAAATGTGCTTTGCGTTTTCACTTCCTATACTTTAACATAGAAAACTCCAATTTCATTTTGCAATAATGCTAAAAACTGCGTATTTTTTTCAAAAATCAAAATTCAAAGAACATTATCCTCTAAACAATAATTTTTTTATACCCATAGACATTTTTATTGTTATTGTTTTTTTTCCTGGCAAATGAGCTTCCCGTTTGATCCCTATCCTTTAACATTGACCAAAAACAGCCTTAAAATGTGAGAAAAAAACTTTTTAATTTTGGACACAAGTCGCCAAAATGGTCACTATGTCTCCAAAAATGATGCCAACATGGATGTATTTATAATTATTAGAATAATTAGTTTTAATCAATTAATTTTTATTAATTAAATTCTGTATTGTCAACCAAAATAATCATGTGTATAAAATTTTAGCTCAATCGAGCGCTTTAAAATGTATTTTACTAACGATTGAAAATTTGAACAACATAAATAAATATTGAGAAAGTGTGAACTAATAGTAGGAATTGAAAAAAAAAAACGTACGTGTTCAACTACATACTTAAAAAATACAGAGCATTCAGAATAAATCACAGAAGTGGTATGTATTAAAATTCTGTGTATGTTTGCAAAATTAAAATTCTTCGAATTTGAAATGCTCAGAAAATATTTCAGACTCTTTTTAAAACTTTAAAAATCGTCAGCGTATTTGATGAAAAAAAAAAAAAAATATTGCAAATGAAATAATTAAAAAGTACACACATTTCAGTCGAAATTTTTTTTGGAACAACTTTCATTTGTTTTTGATAGTAGATGTAAATACAAAAATTCCGCCAAAATACTCAATCGAATCAAACACATGGCTATTTGTTTTGTATATCTACACGTGATTATGACGTCATGTGTATCGAGTCCATTCAGCTAGAAAAAGGGATTTAGCGCTTATCTAAATATGTTCTTGTTAATACAAGTTAAATTTAAAATTGTAATCTGCAAACGATTATACAGACCAAACCTATACAATTTAATTAAATTTTTTAATTAGCTTCCAATTTCGAATTCTTCAGGTGCGATTTTCATTTCATTAAGACATTTGGAGTTTAGATTAAAAGGTTGAAGAGAATCATCAAAAATATTAAGTATTATATATTTATACTAATACTTTTGTATTTTAAGTTAATACTAAAATATAAATATTTGTTTAAGCGCAAAGCAAGGCAACTTTGAATAATCATTTTATTACACATACACCAATGAGAAACAATGAGTTTGGAAGTGAGTTGAAGAGAATTGTTTGTGTCAGGAACACAAAAAATCAAATTTCGCCATACTGATGTTGCTTCTTTGATGCGTGATATTATTTATATCATGTAAACGTTACACTTGTTAATTTTTTGATTTCATTATAAAGGTTTCTCATATTCTGTATTGGGAATAATACTGTTTTGTAGGCAAATAATTTTTTCCAATAACTGTGATTACACATTAAATGTTTCTGGAATATGTGATTAATAAGAATTTTTAATTTTAGTACATAATCGTAATATTCCATTCATCAGATTTTAAGAAACATGGATAATCTAATTTTATCATATGAAGAACAGAAATTGATTGCAAAGCACAAAATACATTTAGAAAGTACATACCATGTGCGTATTTCTTTGCCTGATATTACGAATACTCATATATATGAACATGATCTAATTGTTGCAAACGTTCAAGGAGAACAAGAGAAAATCAATAAGCTAAAAGTAAGGTTTCCTTTTTAAAAAAAAAACAATTCTGAATATTTTTGTTTATAAAATACGGGATTTTAATCAATTTCAATAGTGGACTTGATTATGTTGTTTTTTACCTGATAAGTGTGTCTTGTTAATCTATATTAGTAAAAATGGAGTAAAATAAATTTAAAAGTATGTTATTGTGGATGATTTTTTTCTTTTCGACAAGGCTTATTTTTTTGAAAAATTACTATACGGATATTATTTCTAAGATGTTTTATTCTAGTTTATCAAAAAATGAAGCTATTAATTCTATTTCAATGCCCACATCGCTTTATTTGATTTCTCTCTGTTATTTGACTGTCATTTGATTATGACAAAAATTTATTTGAATGCTTGACCTTAGTAATATTTGAGGTGTACTTTATATATATACTTCATGATTATATTACTCAACAGAATGCTTAAATGTTTTAAGAAAATGGTTAAAGAATGCTTTTCTTTGAAATGAAGTTATGTTTCCTCTTATTTAAGTGCTTTTTTTCTCTTTCTCTTGTCTGTTTTCAGTTAAAACTGTTTAAGAAATGTTTTATTTTATTTTTCTCTTTAAATCAGTATACATTTTCTTAAATAAGCATGAACTTTTTAGAACATAAATGCATTTTATAAAAATATTTTTAGTTAAATTGAATAACTTCAAATAAATATTTAAATTGAGTTGATCAAGGTACCCTTTGACAAAATTAACATTTTTTTTGGTGAACTCTCTTAGCCAAACTCTTGATATGTATTGATAATTGTTCACATATAGAAAAATAGAAGCTCTAAATAAAATAATGCAATATAATAATAAAATGGAAGCCCAGTGGCTGAGTGGTAGTGCATCGCGCTTCGAATCCTAGACTGAGCAAAGTTGACTCAGCCTTTCATCCTTTCAGTGGGTCGATAAATGAGTACCAAGCTTGCTTGAAAAATTTAACCCTGGGGGTTTTACGTCAGACTGACCACCTGACCAGAACATCTACTCTAGGACCAAGGTCACATATACTGATATGGGCACAGTAGGTCTTGGGGAACAGATTTACTGTACGGTGACCCTTGGCACGATTTTTTTTTACATTGCCGATAAATCTTTTTATATGGCAACCCCCATCCAACCCGACAAGTAATTACAGTAACCCTATCGGAGAACAGAATGTAGCCACCATTATTTAAATTTTTGTTTGACCATGTTGCACGGGTGTTTTTTTTAATCGTCTTCTACCGCGTTCTTTTTGTGATGGCTGTTGCATGGGGAATGCACTTCTAAGACTGTGATTATCATTTTCAGCGATTTGGCCACCATTTTTTTTGCGCAGGCAACATTTTCACTACGCTGTTTCCTTTAAATCTTGTTTGTACAAGAAGGCGCCATTTTGGCGAGATTTTGAAAAAATCGCGAAGGGTGACCATACAGTAAATTTTTACCGGTCTTAGCTCTCATGGGTTGTTGTGCCACTGAGTTAAGTTTTTTTTAATAATAAAATAAGTCTTCAGAAATATTAAATATTTCTGTAAAGAACTAATGGCTGCTTGCCTAAAAAGTGGGCTGACCGAATGAGGACACAAATAAGTTGCCAGAGGCACGGAAAATGACAGCCTCTATGTAGTGGTAAACCACTTCCATAACACACCTATAATCGCCCACTCAAGTTGGCAGTGAAAACCCGACTAGCGACCGTGCACATAATGCATAAAAGCCAATTCTTTTTCCAGACCTTTCATGTGAATTTTTTCAGTTAATTTGAGAACATCTTTCATATTTTAGAAGCATTTTAAAAATATATCTAAAAACCAAAATAATGGTTTAGCTTTATTTCTGAGAAATATAACATTTATTATGAACAATATAAGCATGTGACATATGGGTATATGAGGAGGTTATATTTGCTAATAAGTTATGTAATTTATAAAACAAATTTGAACCTTTCTCCTTGAAAAGTTTTATAGGATAGCCAATCCTTTGGTTCTAAAAATCTTAATTAGAATGAATTAAATTTTGTGGTACTTCATATTATTGCAACCTGTTGGCGACATTGTATGGAACAAAGCACAATATTGCCAATTCAGCGCATAGGACACATGCTAAATTGGGTTTGCCAACTTGGCTAGTTATATTGAATGTTGGCATTGTTGCAATAATACAGAAGTGCAAAATCTTGTTTTAAAAAATGTATCATCAAAGTTTGGGGGAGCATTTTACAAAAGTACTTTTTATTGTTTTACATCTTTAAAATTTTAATGTGTATGTTAATTTCATGTCTTATTGCATTCATTTTTATAACTTTTTAAAAACTAATTCTTTGTTAGAAATTCATTGAGAAGAAGATGGAAGCCCAGAAACGAAAACATGAAGAGAGAATTACAGTTAAAAACAATGTTCCTGTCATAACACTTTCTGACAGTTCAGATTCTGACAGTTCAGATTCTGACAGTTTAGATAATGTATTTGAAAACAAACAAAAAGTTAAAAGAAGAAAACAAATGAAGATTTTGAGTGAGACACCCACTAATTGCTCAAGTAATAAAATTAAACCTCTGATAGACCTGGTAACTCCATTAAAGAGTGGAAAGTCATCAAATTCCAATGAATGTGTGAGTGTAATTATAAAATTATTTTTTTAAGCTTTTTTGTTCATATTCATACAAAATTTTAAAAATTTTTTATTCTTCTTGTGGTGTTATATTTTAAAAGGTTTATCATGATATATATGTATATAATGCTGAATATTTTTCTCATTTTTAAATTTTTATGATATAGATAATTACGTTGGTAAACAATAGAGGAGACATTTGAAAATTTAATTAGTATACCTTTTCTGATTGGAATTATTTACCTTTAATAATTCAAAATCAAATATGGTACAAAGTATATAAGATTAAAATATATTCAGGGACTTTTAATATTAATTCTAATGAGATTTACTTGTAAGATAAACATGCAAGTCTGAGAATTTTTTGTTAAATAAAAGAAAGCAAAATTTCTAATTTAATAATAAAATTAAGTTTTCATTTTTATTCCTTTTTTTAATGCTGATGTAGGTTATTCTTTTAGTTTTTTCTCTGTATGTTTATTTGTGTGTGTAATTATTATAATTGTTTTAATTAGCAGGCAATGTAATTTTTGTGAATCATTTGGTTTTCAATTTTAATGTGACAAAAATTTTATTACAATGATTGTCAATAGTTTTGATTGTGGGTTAGAGTGAATTAGAAAAACTTTGTTTTCCCACTCTTACAGTTATAACCGTGGCTATTGCACTGTAGGAAACCATATATGTTATGTTAATTTGTTGTTAATAATTCTCCAAAAACTGAAAAAGTCAGACAAAACACATTAGGCTGTTGACTCTTAAAAAAATAGAGCTCAGGGAAGATGATCCATATAGATATTTCCTAGAGAGATCTATATACTTCCTGTTTAAGGAATGTTTTTGCAAGTTCTGTTCTTCATTTATTATCATTATTTTTTATTTTTAGATTTTGAATCAATCCTATGTTTGTTATGTAAGTTTGTTAGAATTCAAAAATGGACATGAAATACTTATTGTCTTATAAGGTTAATCAATTTATAAGGTTATTTGCTTAGTTTCTCCAACCTTTACAGAATTGTAAAAAGTGACAGACTGGGTTTTCTTTTTAAAATAGTGTATTTTATGTATGTAAGTTTTTCCTTTAAATAATTTTTTTTTTTGTAATATGATTTTGATATTATTTTTTAGACTCCTGCACCTTCATTCATACCACTAAGCAATGCTAAAGAAAATGAAACTAATAATGTTGAAAGAGATAATAGCGTAATATTTTTGGATGAAATTGAAATACTTGAACCTGTGAAAAAGGAACCAAGATTTTTAAGGCCTATAGTAATTGATGGAAGTAATGTTGCCCGAGAGTAAGAAATTAAAATTTTTCCATCTTTAAACCATTTAATTGTTTTCACAAATATCTGAAATTTTTTATATCCTGTATCAAGATATGGAGGTAATAATATCCTTCTATGTTGTAAACTCAAGAGTAGAGTGTGATTGTGAGTTGCTGTGTTAAATGTTACTTTTTTCAAAATCCAGAAGAGGATTGATGTACAAATTTCATTTTTGAATTTATTGTATCATTTAAATTCATGATAAAAAACCATTTGTGTTACTTAATTACCTTTAGAAGTGTGTTTTAAAAAAAATTGTAGTTTTTATTATTTTAGTAATTTAAATAATTCTAGGAGATAACTTAATAGAAATAAAGATTAATCCAGCACAGAAATCATAACTTGAGTTATGATCTCATTTTGGGATTTCTGTGGAATGATCATAACTTAGATTTTGATAATATATTATCTCTTAATGAATTGTAAGTAATGCTCATGCTGTATTAATTACTGTCTTAAATGCTGGTCCTGAATTCAGATTAGAGTAGTATATTCTACGAATACTTTTCATGATAACAGTATTTTTAGTTACTTTTTATTTTGGGGAAATATTTTTCTACTATTTTTAGAAGTTCAAATACCTTTAAAATTTAAAACAACTTTTAGCATTATGTAGATATTTTAAACTACATATATTAATATTGAAGTGAAATTCTATTTCTTTCTTTTTATTTTAAAAATGTTAGCAATAGTATATTTATCTGATTATTGTTTTTGTATTTAAATATTACTAAGATTTAGATAATTTTAAAATGCATATTGTAAGGAAATGGTTAAAATTGGTGGTTATAAATTGGTATTTTGACTAAAAATGAATTAAAAGTTTTACATTACAAATCATGTAATGATATATAATGTAAATACTGCTGTACTTATAAAATTTGTTGAATGTGTTCTGCAGCTTCCAAAAAATACATTATTAAACAGTTTTCTGTCGTGTGCATAGTAATTTAATTCACATAATTAAAAATGCCTTTGAATAAAAAAAAATTATGAATTTTATAAATACTTTAAAACTTGCATAGTTTGGCTTTGGTTCTTTGGTGAATACCATTTGAAAAATAAAATGCTCATTATTCCATTTATTTTAATTTTTTAAATAATACTTAAATTTACTTTATTAGAAGTAAATATGGGATTTAGTTCTTAATTATACTATTTTTTTTCCGTATAATATAAATTCATTTCTTGGATTTTGGTATGAATATTTCATATTAGCTTTATTACTGTATTTACTACAATCAGAATTTTGTAGTAATTTGGTTGCAGTTATATTTTCTAAAATTGCATCAAATCATAATTTGCTTGAATGAATTAACACAATGTGCTATTTTTATTTGTTGACTAATTTATTCTATACATGAATTGTTTCACTACTCAGATGGAGTTTTGTACAAACATTTTCTTTATTTGAATTGCATTATTGCCACGTTTATATTGTGCATGCAAACTTCTATGTTTATCATTGGGAGGTTCAGTTTTTCTATCAGTCTGTTTTTTGCTGAATGTTCAAGGAACTTATGTGGCTTCTATAGTTTTATAAAGTGCATTAACTTAGCTATAAGAAAGATATCTATTAGTAATAGGGAATCATATTCTAGGCTTAAGGCTGTTTTCGCCATATGTACGAAAGCGGGCACTTAATGCGGAACACATTTTTACAGAAAAAATACCTCAATTTTTATAAAATTTCTGACATTGTAACTCATGTATTTATTTATTATGTAGTGTTTTTATATAAAATTTCAAAATATTTCATAAATAATTAGTTTCTTCTTTTGAAATGTTAAGGGATAGCTCATTTAACATTACAGTATAGGAGAAAGAATGTGAAACACATTTTAAAAATGAGGAATATGATAAAATAAGTGATTCTGTACAGGATAGTGAAGCTAGAATATAATATTAATGTTTGAGTACTTTTATATATTAAAACATATTCCGAATTTGGGTCCTATTCTTTAACATTAGCTGAAGACAGCCTTAATACATCCTACTTTAAATCTAAAATAACTATGGAATTTACTTCACATTTAATCTAACTCAGCCTCACAGTCTTTACATAACGTAGAATTTAATGAGTGAGTTGTTGACCTGTTTAATAGACCATGGTTTCAAATTGGAAGCTTGTTATCAATTCCCATCAAGATCATCAAAGGGCAAATTTTACTTATGTGAAATTTGATTAAAAATATTTGTCATCAAAATATTATTATAGTGGTTATTATTTGTTATTTTTATGGGAATACATATAGGTATATATATATAATTTGAATTTTTAAATTTTGTCATGCATTTCTTTATTCATGAGGTAGGTAAGAGTAAAGTTTTAATAATCAGAAATTGTGCTGCTAAAACAGATTCCTACTGCTTTAACAAGTTCTCATTGAATTATGTGAATAGGATATTTTTTTCACTTATTAATGTGTGTGCAATAAGATTTAATTTTCATTTTTCAGTATTAAATTATTTTTCCACATTATCCTGGCATATTGGGATATTGATAGACTATTATTTTTGAAATAATATTGCATGGTAGAAATAAATTATTTTGTTTGCTACAGTAGGCATAACTTTATTTGTAAACCTGTGTTAATCGCTATGAATGAATTGTTTTAATTTGTTGGGTATCATCATAGTTTTTTTTAATAAATAAATTAAATTAACAATATATAGTTTATGTATAATGTATAATATTTGCTTACTTTATTATTTTCTAATTTTTATTTATATTTTTTGAAGTCATTATATGAATTGAAACTAAAACCAACTTTTTTTTTTCATGTCTGAAGAATGTACTATTTAAAGAAAATGAGCTTAAGCATATATGTGATACTTATGTTTATTTCACAGAGAGTAGTGATTGTGTATTTGTCACTTGAATATCCTACCAAATAATTTAATTAACTAAACTAAACTTAGAGACGCAACAGCCCATAAGGACCAAGACCTAATGTGCCCAACTCAGTCTACAGGGCCTTGGGCACTGAGGTGCTTGAGCAGATGTTTCAATCAAGTGGCAGGTCTGACATTAAATCCTCACTGTTAAGTTCCCAAGCAAGCTTGGTACTCATTTTATTGACTCACTGAAGAGATGAAAAGCTGAGTTGACCTTGCCCAGCCCAGGGTTTGAACCCCTGACATGTGGCATGGAAGCGCGATATGTTACCACTCTATCATTGGGTGTCTAATTAAACTAATGGATTGTTTAATATTATTAGAAACTTCTAATAATCAATTGTGTAAAATTGAAAATAGATATTGAGAAATTAATTTTTCAAGTAAGGAATGAATATTAACAGTGACAAAATGTAAGGTATATTTATCATAAAAAACATGACCAATTTCTCTGATATCTTAAGAATAATGACACATACATATTTCCATTTTTTAAAAAAATGGAAATACATTTTTATTTTAGAAGTAAATTTTTTTAAAAAAGGAAATGACAGTTAAAACAGTTTGTATCAAATTATATGTTTTAACTAATATTTTAATCCAATATTAATTGATTTTTTCCAAATTTTTTCATATTGGCAAATATTATAAAGATACAGTGCACTCCTGATTATCCAAGTTAATTACCAGGAAGTTGCTTGGACAATAAATAGCAAAACATAAATAATCCGAAGGCTCTTTTTTCATTAAAAAAATAATACCAGTACAAAAATATAAAAATTATTTACATTTGCATGCTGTACAACATTAAACTAGGGATTTTCAACTGGACATTTACTGCTTAAACAAATCTGTAATGTTCTGTGTTATCTCTTATTGTAAATTGATACACATTTTACTAACTGCAGTATTGTCACTGTTATCAAATCCCCCCCCCCCATCTATGTAATTTTATGAAATTCCCACTGATTATAGAGCAGCAAAATGAGAAATTTGATTTTCGTCATTTATTACCTTTTTTTAATCAGTATTATCATGACTATTAGATTTAACAACACAGTAACCATGTATTCGTCTGTCAAATTCTGAAAGCCAGGCTCACATGCATTACTTTGAAACCAATCTTCTAAATTTTCATCATCAAGATGATTGAAACCTTTGAGTGGTTTCTTGGCTCAAGCATATTCTAATATTTTTTGTCTTGATTATTTGAAGGAGATTGTTTGTCAAAGAATATGATCTTTATCTTATCATGATGGTGTAGATATGATTTTACTTTTAATCATGCTGCCTATTTTTCATATACTGCATCCGATAAAGAAAATTTTTTCGAAAACTTTGGTAGTTTCAAAGTTTTTAAAAATTGAGATCTGTAGTACCATTTCATTGCTGATATTATACCTTACTCCATATACTGTATCACAGCTGTAACATTTAGAGATAAAAACTTCCTGGTAATCAATGTGTTACCAGACATTAGCAAACTTTCATTTGGATGTGAAGGGCATTGTTTAAAAGCGATCTGCTTTTTGGAGTAAGCCGTTTGCTTGTGATTCCTGATTTAAAGAAGAAAATATCCATGTCCCTTTTTGGTTGAAATAAACAACCAGTAATTCTTTTTTTGTTCTGCACTCTTAAACAAATGAGATTTCATTGCATTTTTGATCATTAGGAGTTTCATTTTATGGTTATTAGAAGCATTTCTATTGCACATGATCGTAATACTCCTTTTTGCGATCATTTGTGACCTGGAGCTGACTCTTCTTTCCTTGAAGCAAGTATTTTTCTTGGGAGACATTTCCAATCCAACCTTGTCTCATTGGTATTATAAATTTGATTCGGAATCAACTCTCAATTTTTCATCAACACATTTTTTATATTTCACACAACTATTTTGTAAAAGTCACATCCACACTTAGACATTCTCTTTCAACATATAACATCTAAATTTCATTGCATTGTTTGAATCGAATGAGTTAACCAGTTGAAGCATTAAATTCTCCTTCTAATCCAGATGCTTCGTAAAAAAAATCTTGCTTTTTTTTTAAACCTGTAGTACCTACAACAGGTATACCTTCTGCTTTTTCTTGATTAAACCATTGTAGTAGAGCAGAATCTAAATCTTTGTGTTTTGACATTTTTAGTCTTTTTCATTTTAAAAATACAAATTCAACATCACAATCTCTGGTGAAGGAATAAGTTTTTTTTAATATTATATACAGTTTGTAATCCAATTTGATAATCCTTTACTAATTTGTCTTAAATATTCATTATATAGTTTTTAAATGTTTTCTAATTTTCAAAATGTTTCATTTTTGTTTTATACACCACTCATTTTAACCAATAAAAATTTCATGTGATACTGCTGAACTGATGATAAACATTGCATATATATTTTTAGTATTATTTTCAAAATTTACATGTTCCTCTTTATTCTATAGAAACTTTAAAAATGTATTTTTTTTCTCTTTAGACATGGGAAAAAAGATAATACATTTTCCTGCAGAGGTATTAAGATTGCCATTGACCATTTTTTGCAAAAAGGACATGTAGATGTTACAGCTTTTGTTCCTCTCTATCGGCGGCATAATAAATTTGGTCCTGTTTTAACCACTGATCAGTTTTTACTTGAAGAATTGGCAAAGCAGCAACGTGTTGTGTTTACACCTTCTAGGAGACTAAATAATAGAAGAGTTACTTGTTATGATGACAGGTAAAACAAGATTAGTTTTTTAGTTTAAGATTAGATTTAGTTTAACTCTAATTTTATTTTAACCCCTTATGGTGCACTTAATTGTAAGGAGTGATTACTAATTTAACATTTTATTTCCTGCTCCTGTTTCACAAGGTCAACTTAAATGAGATCCCTCTATGCTTCTCCTTCTAATTAATCCGTTATAAATCTGTGTTGCACGAAAGTGAAACAAAATTATATAATTCAAAGTCTGCTTGTTTGATAATAACGTAGTGTTAAAGTAATTTTAATATTTCTATTGTTAGCTAAAAAAGTGTATTCTGCGTACTTTTTAAATACTATGTTTGATGAAATAAAATTAATAATAAAAAGATTGAAAAATATCTTTTCCATCATTTTTGGATTTATATGAACTACTGTGATTGATGAAGTAAAGCTATAAGATAGTTGAAACATTTTGTCCATCATGTTTTTGATACTGTTCATTTTAGTGTTATTTAGTAAAATAAGCTTGTTGCTTGTTTTGTTATCTATCATTTGTGACAGGATTGTTTGATGATATATATCTGATATACTTAATTTTAAAGTAAAACTGCTGTGGATGAGCATTAGCTTAAAAAATAAAATGTATCTCTTTAAATGGATGAAAAGCAATATTGCAAGTTCTACTTGATACACCATTTGGATACATTATTTTTCAAAATTAAATTCAAAAAAGATTTTTTTTTAATTTTTGCTTTTTTAAACATCTTGTATGCAGTGAAAAACGTTTTTGAATATACATATTTGTTTATGTAGAGAAATAGAAAAGAGAAAGCTATTAATTTAAAATAATTTTGTTTTTAAAATGGTTTTTGAAAGTTTTAATTTGTAAGAAATCATATAGAATGAATACATAATTCCATAAGGCAACTCAAGAGAGCATTTGTTTCATCTTTAACAATATGATCCTTTATATTGAATATTCATTAGGTTTATTGTTGATCTTGCAACATCAACTGGAGGTGTCATATTATCAAATGATAACTACCGTGATCTTGTTGAAGAAAGTGAGGCTTATAAAAAAACTATTGAAGAAAGGTTGGTATTTTATTAAAAAAAGGTTTTTTTCTTAAATGAAAAGTTTTTTGGGTAAGCAATCATTAAAATATATTTTTTCTTTGGCAAATTAAGGGTATTTCGTATTTTTAATTTGGCAAATTAGTATGATTTTTTCCTAGCAAAAAGAAATGCAAGCATTATTATAGTGAAATAAACATAACTTAGTATTCATGCAATTAATTATTTTAAGTTGTTAAATGATAATCTTTAATTAATTTAATAATGCATTTATTTTATTTATCTATTTTTTGGCTGTCAATGTTTTATTTAAGACATCTTAATTTTATTTGTATCTTAAATGTATGTATGTATATACATATATATACAGTTGGACATCCATATAACAAACCTCTATTTTGCAAACTTTTTCCTGGAATCAAGAACTATTTTCTTCGTAAAATAATCTCTAAATAACTAAGTGTATTTTCTATTTAACAAACTTTTTCACTAGTAATTAAAATTTTTTTCCTTATTTTAAAAATATTTTAGGATATTTTTGAAATTATCCTCCCCTCTTGCGCATTTTATGGTAATTAATGATCTTGAGCTGGTCCTACCAGGTATCTAACTCACATACAGCAATAAAATTGCAGTAATTTTTCAAAGAAAAACCTCAAATAAAATAACCAGATTTTATCAATAATTAAATTTAATGATGCATATGGTAGTCTATGCGTAAAATTACTGGTTATAAAATGTATGTTTAATGTAGACTTAAAATTAGAAAATGTTACTAAGAAATCATTAATTTTAATATAAAATTATTTTTTAAAGTGTATTCCTAGACAATATTTTTTTTCTTTTTCTTGTTTTCCTTGCAGATTTCTTTTTGATAGTTAAGATATAAGAAATAAATAGAAATAAATTTACAAAAAAATATGTGCGAATAAATACTTTTTTTTACATAAAATTTAGTATTTATGAATTCAAGATTTGTTTTATGTGGTTTCTAAAGTATATCAATAAATGAATCTCTATTTAACAAATTTTCCACATAACAAACCTCTTTTTGGGATTTAGCAATTTTGTTAAATAGAGGTCCAGCTGTATATATGTATAGCTTATCTTAAATACAGGAATACTTCACTTAGTTTTCTTAATTACTCTAAAGTAACACGTTAAATAAATCCGGATGAAATGAAACATTATTCCTCTTGGATAATAAGTAATTGGTCTCTGTCAAATTTCGTTTAATCCAAAATATTTATTTACCTTAACATTAATGAAAAATAATAAAAAGAGGAAATGTGAAAACAATGAAACACTCTTATTGCTTAATGTTCACAAAAAAAAAAAAGCATTTTTTTTAAGTTGAAAAACACTTAGTTTTTATGCGCATATTCCCCCCCCCTTTTTTTTTGTATGCCTCACAACAAATCATTTCCTAATTTCACCCTTTTAAATCTTTTTTTTTTTCATATGGATCATGCTCTTCAATCAATTCACATGGTCTACCAATGAATTTATTCTTCAAGTTTATTCAAAGTGCATGAATAAATTCTTAAAGATTATTTATTCCTTTTTTCCTGTGTGTACTTTTTCTTCAATTTCACTTCCATCTGCATTAGCTTGTTCTTCTGTGTTGATAAGAGATTTAGTATCAAGAAGCAGAGAGTTTGCTTGAATATATTATATGACATTCAAAGCATTTAATGAATGAATGCCTAAAACATATGGGCAGATATGGTGACATTGTAATCATTTGAAGATCAAAGCTATATAAATCATTAATTCATTTAAGTGAATAATTTTTTACATTGTTTTCATATTATTTTCACTTGCTTCAATCTGTGCATGTTTGAAATTTTGAGTAACATTTTGGATCTAATTTTTTAAAAATGTGATCAAAGAGTATTTTTATAGGAATGACATAGTTAATAATTGTTATATATGGAATAATTAAAAAAGGCAAATCATGAGCCATTGCACATGCCAAAAGCCAACACACATACTTTGAGTCTGTTGTAAGGAATAAAGATAAATTTTTAGTGGATTGTTATCCAGTTTGTCCCTGCACCATGGCCTAATCAGCACCATTAATTTGGCAGTATTTTAGTTAGGACATTTTGGCAAGTCTTTTTAAATGACATAATAGAGAATGAACCGTTACTAATTGAACTTGATTGCCCAAATTACTAATTGTATTAAGCAGGATCAGCCAGGAATGAAGCCACACTAAGTGAAGTATTCTTATACAAAATTATTGTTACAATTAAACAGCCTTAATTTTGATTACACTCAGACTTTCACCCCATCTTGCCCTATATAATGAAAGAATATTGGTTTGTACCAATTCTTCATTACATCTGGGCTAAAGTTATGGATGAATCAAATGATTGCTTCAAAATATTTGTTATCTCTTGATTATTATGACTCTTCTTCTCTGAGTAAATAGTAAAAAAAAGCCTTGTGTATATATAAAAAATGTTTGTTTTTGATATTGGTTTATTTTTAATACTGTGCTTAGCCTATGGAATGAACAAGGACATAATTGATTTGTACTTTGTCATTCTTATCTAGGCTTAAATTAGTTGAAAGGTTTCTACCTTTAATAGGCTGGAGGGACTTGTTACCTTGTGGTAACAAGCTTGATGCCTGATTTAAAAATGAATGTTCTTATTATCCTGTTGTATGCAAATATGTTGCTTATATTAGTGAACAAAACCAAACCTTTTTGGGGGGGGGGATTAAGAGCTAAAAGATGTAATCTTAATAGAACTTTTTATGCTAATTTCAAATATGTAAGTTTTTTTTGTGACATGTATGCTAATTAATGTTGTATATTGACATGCTATTTGACTTATTTAAAGTGTGGAGGTTGTTGATTTTCTTTGGTTTTTGGCATCGGAAATATCCTGAGTATTCAACAGTAATTGGCTAACATTCTTGCTCTCTATTGTACTGTGGCAGAAATATCTTGGTGAAAACATTCTCTGTTCATCCTTGGCAGGAACCTCTGTGCTGCAATCAGCTACTTATTCATCATTAATTATTAGGGAAGAAATCTTAGTGGGTGCACAAGAATTTTAGAAGCATATTATATCCCATATTCTTGTATGACTGTAACACTTCATTTGCAATATCAAGGGAATTTGGTGTTTTATAATTTCCTAAAAATTTGTATTGCACTTTTTAAAGACCTCTGTACTGATTTTTAAACTTGGTTACATGAATCTTCAGATTTAATGCCAACTAAAGATCGTATTTGAGGACCAACAAAAATTCCTTCCTTTTATTTTAGAATCACTTTAATAAGGTAATATTTCCTTTCTCAGAACCATTTTTAACCATTGCCTTAACAAAACTTTAAAAAATCCCTTACATTATATAAAGGGGAGGTAAGAATTGTATCAAAGTTGACAGTGATGGAAGGAAACCATTTTTGTCAAGGCATATGTGATTCTTGTTGTGGTCATTCTTTTTTGATGTAATGATTATTCTTGTCCTTGCAATCTCATTCACATAAGAAACAACACAATTTAGTATAGTGAAATTGTAGACCTATTAACAGTCCAATGAATTTTAAAATGTAACATGTTGTCCAACTTTACTTGTTAAATTAAAAATTTTTTAACTTGATTTTCATATTTTCTCATGCTTTCTTCATGTTGATTGTAAAAGCTAATTGTACAAAAGGAAATTTGTTTCTATTGTGCAAATAGATAGCCTTCAAATTGTCAGTTATAGTCACCATTCAGTTGTTTAATATTTATGTATAGAATCCACCAAAGCACAAATGTTATTGGAATACACTTAATCATCAAGAATTCAAAAGTTTGGCCTGAACTTTTGATAGTTTTATGTCGTAAAGTTTGTTTCATGGATCTTATGTTAAACGTTGAGGCTGGGAAGTGTATGGTTGCATTTGTTTATTATTTAGAAAATGGGTATCTCCCTTATCTTTCGTTTCATTTTCTATACTTCAATCTGTTACTGTGCTATTATCCAGTGCAGGTAAGTCCTCAGTATAAAAAATTGTCTTTGTAACAAATGTCAAATAGACTTAAATTGTTTGCTTTATCTCTTATTCTTTTATCTATAAAATTCAGAAGTAACAATCTGATGATTGATCTTGAGACTCGTGCCACACCATGATATGCCAAAGTTTGTGTGCCATGAACCCTAAGCCCAATTAGTTATATTCCTCCCACCTGCTGAACAGCACATATGAGGGGTTGATTCTAATCTTGATTTACAAGTACATCAAACCATGTATAAGTTGATATGGGTTTTGCAATAACATGATTGGTATTCGTTCAATACTTCTTCTTATGAATGCTTATGGAAAATTCCTTAAAAAATATGTAAATTCTGAGTTTAGTTATTTTTTTAAAAAAAATAAGTATTGCTTTGATTCAAAAATGCATACCAACTTTTGTTACATGCACTATTAGCAATAGGTAAAAAATAAAAAAATTCAAAGTATTAGGCACAATAGGAAAAAAGCCTTAGCCTTTTAATTGGAGACAAACTCATTCTTTTATCTTTCTGAGATAAGTAAGTTTATAGTTTTGATTTGCCATGGAGGTGTGAATAAAAACGAACATAAAAGCTATTATAACTCTATGTTTTTTAAGTTTAGAGCTTTCAAATTTTGTGAGGTTATAGAAAAGTATATAAAGAATAATTTAGTAAAACAGTAATTGGCTAACATTCTTGCTCTCTATTGTACTGTGGCAGAAATATCTTGGTGAAAACATTCTTTGTTCATCCTTGGCAGGAACCTCTGTGCTGCAATCAGCTACTTATTCATCATTAATTATTAGGGAAGAAATCTTAGTGGGTGCACAAGAATTTTAGAAGCATATTATATCCCATATTCTTGTATGACTGTAACACTTCATTTGCAATATCATGGGAATTTGGTGTTTTATAATTTCCTAAAAATTTGTATTGCACTTTTTAAAGACCTCTGTACTGATTTTTAAACTTGGTTACATGAATCTTCAGATTTAATGCCAACTAAAGATCGTATTTGAGGACCAACAAAAATTCCTTCCTTTTATTTTAGAATCACTTTAATAAGGTAATATTTCCTTTCTCAGAACCATTTTTAACCATTGCCTTAACAAAACTTTAAAAAATCCCTTACATTATATAAAGGGGAGGTAAGAATTGTATCAAAGTTGACAGTGATGGAAGGAAACCATTTTTGTCAAGGCATATGTGATTCTTGTTGTGGTCATTCTTTTTTGATGTAATGATTATTCTTGTCCTTGCAATCTCATTCACATAAGAAACAACACAATTTAGTATAGTGAAATTGTAGACCTATTAACAGTCCAATGAATTTTAAAATGTAACATGTTGTCCAACTTTACTTGTTAAATTAAAAAATTTTTAACTTGATTTTCATATTTTCTCATGCTTTCTTCATGTTGATTGTAAAAGCTAATTGTACAAAAGGAAATTTGTTTCTATTGTGCAAATAGATAGCCTTCAAATTGTCAGTTATAGTCACCATTCAGTTGTTTAATATTTATGTATAGAATCCACCAAAGCACAAATGTTATTGGAATACACTTAATCATCAAGAATTCAAAAGTTTGGCCTGAACTTTTGATAGTTTTATGTCGTAAAGTTTGTTTCATGGATCTTATGTTAAACGTTGAGGCTGGGAAGTGTATGGTTGCATTTGTTTATTATTTAGAAAATGGGTATCTCCCTTATCTTTCGTTTCATTTTCTATACTTCAATCTGTTACTGTGCTATTATCCAGTGCAGGTAAGTCCTCAGTATAAAAAATTGTCTTTGTAACAAATGCCAAATAGACTTAAATTGTTTGCTTTATCTCTTATTCTTTTATCTATAAAATTCAGAAGTAACAATCTGATGATTGATCTTGAGACTCGTGCCACACCATGATATGCCAAAGTTTGTGTGCCATGAATCCTAAGCCCAATTAGTTATATTCCTCCCACCTGCTGAACAGCACATATGAGGGGTTCATTCTAATCTTGATTTACAAGTACATTAAACCATGTATAAGTTGATATGGGTTTTGCGATAACATGATTGGTATTCGTACAATACTTCTTCTTATGAATGCTTATGGAAAATTCCTTAAAAAATATGTAAATTCTGAGTTTAGTTATTTTTTTAAAAAAAATAAGTATTGCTTTGATTCAAAAATGCATACCAACTGTTGTTACATGCACTATTAGCAATAGGTAAAAAATAAAAAAATTCAAAGCATTAGGCACAATAGGAAAAAAGCCTTAGCATTTTAATTGGAGACAAACTCATTCTTTTATCTTTCTGAGGTAAGTAAGTTTATAGTTTTGATTTGCCATGGAGGTGTGAATAAAAACGAACATAAAAGCTATTATAACTCTACGTTTTTTAAGTTTAGAGCTTTCAAATTTTATGAGGTTATAGAAAAGTATATAAAGAATAATTTAGTAAAACAGTAATTGGCTAACATTCTTGCTCTCTATTGTACTGTGGCAGAAATATCTTGGTGAAAACATTTACATTTTAAAGGGAAAGCTGATTATTGTTGAATGTTTTTAAATTTTAGAAATTGGTTTATAAATTGGAAATTGCTTGTCTCTGAAAGCATGTTCTTAGTTTATTTTAGACTTTTTTTTGCATTTAAGATAGAATAGTTCAAATTCCATTGATTCCTATATCAAAAATTTTTTTGACAGTGTTATCTAATGAAAATTTAAAAATAGGAAATGATTATATTTTGTAGTATTTACATTTCTTGCACATAAAAATTGACTATTTTGATAATCAAATATATATATTTCAATAATATTTTCCTGAAGAATTAAGTAATATGTTTTAAGATTTTTTTTGTTTTTGTTCTTTCTTTTTGAAATTTGAACAGAAGCACCACTTGTATAGGTTATGGAAGTTTTTGTTACTATTTTTCTTTTCTTCTGTATAAATTATTAACTATTCTTATAGAAGGATGAATTAATAATAATAATTGCTCTTTGTATGAGTTTAAAATATTTTCCATACTTAACAGTTGTTCATTAATCCTATTTTGAAATATGATATGAAGTGTAATTATTTAAAAGCATTGTTCTTTTGCCTCTAATATATTTTCGTTCCTTCTGATGTTTAAATATTAACCAATATTCAAACTAAGTTTGTAAAAATAACCTTCTCACTGAATATAATCTTTTTAATGTGATAGAGGAAAATATTACAAGTATTAATTTTAATTTTATAATACAAGCATATAGTTATACTCCCTATTTTAAATTTGAAATTTTAATTGTTTCTTGAAAAATCTTACTTGGAAAAATCATTCATGAACAAAGCTCATGTTCATTCAGTTGCATGGAAGTTTATTGATATATTTTAAAAATGTAATTCAGATTTTGAGTATTTGTAATATTTGATTTCTAATTTATTTAAAGCAAATATTTATAATAGTTAAGGATCATTACTAACTCAGATATCACATTTTCAGTATTAACTATTGATATCAACAAGATTTAAAAAATTAAACTGTTGTTTCTAATTAAAAAAGAAATTTTGTTTAAAAACATAGCAAGGTAATAAAAATGAAAAGCATGTAGAAGCAGTGTATGGGCCATCACATGCTAAGTAAGTTAATAAAACCAAGGAACCACGTAAATTATATAATACATGCAAATATGTATGAATATGGAAATAATTGAGACACAGTGCATTTTTTCCCACATTTTTTTTGCATGAATGAATCTTTTGAAATTGAAAGATTTTAAAATATACTGGATGTGTGTAGATTACTTTTTTTTTGTGAGTCTGATTGTGACTGAACTATAAATTTTTAATAGCTTGTTTTTTCCTGTGAAGTTTGACTTTTCCACTCATATTTAAAATGAAATTTTATGCTAATTCTTCTGTGTTAATATTGTTTGTCATTATTATTTGATATTTTTTTATGAATGTATTCCTTATTAATTAAGCTGTTGTGTATCATTTTGGTTACATTAATTCATGAACAAATCTTCATGATTTCAAATAGTTTTTAATGAATTCCTATTCATTGAGGATTCACTAGTATGGGAAGTACATTCTTTAGATGTAGATAATAACTAAGCATTTTAGGATTAATGAATGTTTTGCATTAATATTAAAAAAAATGGGAATTAAAATGAACCTTGTTTTTTGTAATGGGGTTTGCTCTGAAGCCAGTTTATTAAATTTAGTATGGAAACAAATTCATTCTAATTTTAATTTGTTTTATAAATCCAAAATAAATGAATAATTATTGTTAAGATAACATTATTAATAATAAATATTAATTAATATTTAATCTAAAAATATGTTTTTTTTTAATTATCTGTATTTTTTGTATTATTACCATGTAAATATTTGTTTTTTCTTGCTTAGATTATTAATGTTTTGCTTTGTTGGTGATATCCTCATGATACCAAAAGATCCTTTAGGAAAAGATGGACCTAGTTTGGAGGAGTTTCTTTCTATATCAGCTACCGAAAAAAGTTTATTAACTAATTTGGCACAATCCCAATAAATATGCTTGTGTGTTTTTCTGTAAAAAAGTTATTCCTGAAGTGTTGAAATTTTATATTCATGTTGTCCAGATTTGCCATTGTTTACTTTCAATTGTATATAATATGCATTGAAATCATTTATGAATCATAATCTGCATTTTGTAAAAGTAAAATTTTTGTAAAATAAATTCTTGCTCTAATTTCATACTTTATTAGCATTTTTTTTTTCATTTTACATTAATGTCTGAATTTGGATATGAATGAAGTATTTTTAGTGTTCTAATGTAATTTTTTACCGTTTCTTTTTTCATTTTACATAAATGACTGAATTTTAATGTTCTGTTTTCATTATACTTATAATATATATTATTCATTGTTGAATTAAATAAAAAGTTTTTTTTTTAATAATTGTCTTAATCACTAAATTTTTTTAAAAATAGCTAAAATTTTGAATAAGGCTAATTTTTTTTTGTTTTAGTGAAAAATTCACTAAAACAAATAGACAATAATTATTTTGTTTTTCAGTCTTAGCTTTTTATGTTTGAATGGGATCAAGAAATTCATTTTTCTCCCATTCTTTTTCAAGACTTTGACCTTTTTGTAATCTTTTCTTCATTATGTTATCTTTGAAATAATATCATGTTTTCTCCATTATAAAACTTAATTATTTTCAGGATGCTCATAATATAAACCCCGAGTTAAGATTTTCAAGTAAATGGATGCTATAAATTGCTGAATGACTGATAAGTTCAGATGTAACACATGAGCTTAATTGAAAACAAATGGACTTGTTTGCTACTACAGATGAGAAATTTTGAAATTCAATACTTCATGTGTTGCAATGGATGTTTAGCATTTGATTGAATGATAAATTTAAAGGGAATAATGTATTAATTGCCTTGAAAGAATGAGCTATTGTTTTGAATATAAAGAAAAATTGTGTAGGACTCCAGGAATAATTTTTACAACTTCCTGCAAAGAGAAATTGGATCTTCAGATGGTCTGAAAATGGCAATCAGAGTACAATTACCTCAGCTAATAAGTGATCAGGGTAAATGCTAAGGCACTTGAATGTAGGTTAGGTCTTGGTAACCATTATTTCCAAAGCTGAGAGACATCTGTGTATGGATTGTGGGCAGAAGACTAAAAAGGTTTTTGGGGACTTATATAAAAAAACTTTAGTTCTTGTGATCAATTGCACAAAAATTAAGCTGTTTGTCTAAAGAGTTTATTGTATCACAACATGGATATATGGGCTCTTTTAACAGTGTGAGGAGCTTTATGACAATGTTTCAGAAAATAAAATGTTTGTAAATGTGAATTATAGTGCATAAAAAGTATGCCCCCCCCTCCTAATCCCCTAAGGTTGCGATACTCAATCTGGCCTGCCGGATTTTTTTGAATGGTTCAGTCACAGTGCATTGCACTGTCAGATTGAATTATTTAAGAGCAATGCATTAAAAATTTAGCAAGAAATTCTATCAAACATGCAATCAAATATATTAATTGTGCTATCAATGTCATGCTGGTACGAATTGTGAGATAATTTATTTTCTTTTTGTAATTGTAACAGTTAAGGATTATGAATAACAGTGGAGTAGTGACCATTTTATGGGTGAAACTAATTTTTAATTAACCCTTAAATTTTCCAAGTGCAAAATATCTGAAGAATACATGTTGTTTCAAGATTAGGTTCTTGACTATTTCGTAAAGAAAAGCAAACATGTATCAACAACTTGTTTGATTTGTTGTGAAAATGTTATATTTAAAAATATAATTTTGCTCATCACTGTTGCACTAAGCACAGATCTTTCAATGGCTCTTTTTCTTGATCTCTTTTAAGACGAGATAAATTGGCTTAAAAAAATCTTTGCTACAATAACAAAATGTTTTGTAGGTGGTAATGTCACAAAATGCAGAGGTAATTAAAGCATCCCATAAGACATTATATATATTGATAAGCATATAAAATTGTTTAGGATAAACATGAATTTATATAGAGATTGTTAGAGTGTTTTATAAATGCTTCTGATGTATTCTTTGATAAATTCATTTACTTTTTCACATAATTTTTAGTAAAACCAAAAAGTATTGGAATAAATTTCTAAGAAAATCGCACTAGCAAGTCTAATTTTAAACAAATAATATTGATTTCAGTCCGAAATTCAGTAAAAACTTTTTGCTATCATCCTGTACTTGATAAATTAATATCTGAAACAAAAATAAATGAGGTTTTGTCAAAAGAAAAAATCAAATTACAAAGTGCAGATACATAGCAGCTTTGTTTTTATGACAAAAAAATTAGGGTTTGCAGCCCTGGGCTCATGGTGGTTTTTTCAAATCCTGAGATTTAATTTTTTTGTCTGAATTACAATATGAAATTTTTTTCCAAAGAATTGTGAATCTGGTATTACATTTCATGTACCTTATTTACTTTTTTTGTACTATATGTTTTTAATGTCAGTTTTCTTGCATCTTGAGCCTTGAAGGGCTCAAGGTTGGTGTCTGTTAAACCGTGAAATTTGATATGTTTCCTCTTATTTTCGTCTATAACTTTCTCCCCATCCTGAGTGGGGTCAGAAAACAGAGATTTCTCCCACTCTCAGGAAGTCTGATGTCAGCTAACTTAAACAGAGGCAATTAGAATTTTTGGAAGATATCTAGTAGGGTTTTCAGCTCCAGGATCCTGGTGTTTTTTCCAATCCTGAAATACCAAGATTTAATTTTTGTCTGAATTATTTAAAAAAAAATTTTCTAAAATTTTAATTCTTCAAAAATTTATATTTTGTTTATGAAATATGTACATAGAATTTTTTTGTGCAATTATAAGTGCTATAGGTAAAACTATATGCACAGCTCTCTTTTTTCATATGGGAGAATGTCGCAGACTAAGTGGCTCACTGCAATGCTTACACAATAATATAAGCAACATCTCAAGAATGGATTTTATCACATTTCCTTCTTCAATTAAATGCCTTTAATTAATAGCGGACCTGCTTGGAAGACTTGACACTTCAAATCCCATTGCATTACTAACAGCTCATGCAGCTGGATCCTCAATTTCAAATGAGATAACACTTGAAATTGATTCACATTCTGATTCAATAACTGGATCAATTTATACATATAAAAACCATTAAGTGTAGCAGAAGAACTAAATAAAGTTTACAAAGAGGTATATGCACCAATGCAGTCTATTATATTTGAGACACTGTCATCAAAAATTCAAAAAGGAATGTCTGTTTTTTGAAAATGGAGGGAGACATGGTGACTACCTGAAAAGAACATACTCCTATTTAATGACGATAATATCTACTAGTAAAGAATCCGAACATGCATTTTCTTCAGCAGGATAATTTGTAACAAAAATAAGAAGCCGTTTCAACGATGAAATGCTGGACGAGCTGTGTTTTTATAAGCTTATTTACAGAAACACAAAAAATGATTTTTTAAAAAAAAATTTCTTTGGGTACTATTTTTATTTGCTTTTTATGATGAATTAATTTTTTTATATGTTTCATTAAAATAATATTAAAACTTTAATTATATTTTCCGTTTTATTATGCAATTTCAACTATGCTAATATGTAAGTATTTTTAATAAATAGTCCAATCCTAATCCCGAGACCAATCCCTGGATTATGTAATCCCGAAATCCCAGGATTGAAATTATGACACAGGATTGCAAACCCTAAAAAGAATACAAACAAAGGCTTGGGATTACTGGTGAAATTAAATTGAAATTCCCCAATAACTGTGTAAAAAATGCATGGAATTTAATTTTTGTGAGTTGAGTGGGGTAGAGTGTAATATAATTTCAAGATAAAATCCAGAATTATGTTTTAATATTTTCATCGACCCCCCCCCCCCCCCCATCTTCAAGTTGCAGTCCACATGAAATAGTTGTCATATGTATGTGGCCTAGCATAAAAAAAAGATTGAGTACCTCTGCCCTAGTGTGTCATTTGTATAAAGAAAGAATATACAGTAGAATTGCATTAATCCAGACAAATTGAGACTCTTGTTGACTAAGTTGAGATAATATCAATAATTCGTAAAATGAATCAAGGTACATAGTTAATCATTTGTAAAATAAAAAGTACGTGTATTTTGAAAGTAGACCGAGAAATATGGTAAATAATTACATTAAGAGGATTTTGATGTATACATTACTTCTTACATGGTATATATGCATTAAGTGAGCTTCAAAAAAAACCCTACTTGGAGCATGCTGGTTCAGTCTCGCCTTCTCTGACCACACAATACACTCACAGGATTGAAGAAACAACTGATCTTTTTTTTTCTTTTCTTCTTTAGGGTTAGTTTAATAAACAATCGACATTGATGCCTCATGTCTTCATAATATTCAGATACAGTTTTAATGCTGTTTTTTTTCTCAACGTTCTAGTGGGTTTTAATTTTGCAAGGTTTTGGCTTTGGAGTGTTGTCTGTTTCATTGTGATTATTTTCATCCCTTCCAAAGCTTTTTTACTTGAGTCACACTTTAAAAATTCCCTTTATTGTGATGTATCTTAGTCTTGATCTTCATCATTTGCTTCTGACCATAATTTAACATTTTGCACCTAACTTTGCTTTTTATTTAAATTTATAAATTAAGGTGTTATTTTTTAAATGACTGTCTAGATAAATAAGATTTTCTTCTTTAGTTACTCAACAGCTCTTGGTGGGCCCTGGCCTTCTTAAAAAGCTTCCTCTAAGCAATCTTTTATGAGCAATAGTCATCTAATGCTTGACCTTAAAGATATCGATTGATGTATTAATTCATGTGAATTTGATTCTGGGAGGGGGGGGGGTACCATAGGCTTAATCTTTTTATATAGATCATATGACCAGTGTGTGTGTCCATTTTGATTGTTTGATTCTTTGAGAATCAGACGTTATAAATTTTATCGGAAGATTTGGAGAATTTCTAAATTTGACTTTTTTTATGACAGGTTCCATCAATCTGTTTTCTATCAAAAATGCTTCTCAGTATTTTAGTCTTAAAAACTCCCAAGAGCTTCCTCATCTTTTTCTTGTTGATATTTTAGTTGAACAGGAATTTACAGATTTTAGACTTTTTCAGAGCTACAGTTTAATTTTTCTCTTAAGCAGTTTTAATTTTTAGTACTTTTGCAATAAGAAAGGATTAGCAGCAGAGATTTTTTTTCTGGATTTCTGGCATGATGTTATTATTGATGTTGACTTTAAAACAAAGACTGAAAAAATTAGTGACTTTTCAAGTTTTACAGTGTTGATTTTTAAATTGAGTAACAGAATAAGGATTTATTGTTTTAGAACTTTTTATCTAAGTTAAATGACAGTGATAAAGGCACAGGGAAATAAAGAGTTCCTACAAAGTGTGATCAATTATAATATCTAGGTTCCTTTTTGTTTCATATTTAGAATGCAAAAGGATTTGAATAGAGTTTTAAAAGCAATTTATTCAAAAGAGCACGTTATTTTTACTTTTTTTCTTTCAATTGTTGTAAATTAAAAATGTTACAGAGAGTAGAGGTGAAGGCCAGATTGAGGAATTCTTTTGTGTTGAAAGAATGACGTTATCTCGTCTTCATAGGTATTAAATTACTGCAATTACATAAGCTAAAATTTAAGTTATTTCATTTTCTATACAGGTACGTCACATCTATCTATTTTGGTTCCATTTGAATATCTGCTTAGTATTTTGCTTTTTATGCTGTGTTGTATTACAATGCCTCTTGAACTTTGAAATAGGATGTGAATCATGGATATCAATAGTTTAAAAATATGGTTTTAATAATGAAATTTATTAATCCTGTGATATCAAGCATTTTTTTTTTTTTTTTTTTGTTGAGATTTTTAATTCTTTATTTTTACAAAAATAGTTTTTAGACTTTGGCTGCCAGACCAGTTTTAGATGCTTTAAAAAAACATTAATTAAATTAATAAATTTTGAATGAGATCAATTCTTGACAGTGAGATGTTTTAAAAGCTATTTATTCACAGTTGATATTTGCAACAATGGTTTGTATATAAGATAAGGATATTTTACTGTTCAAAATTTTCAATCTTGAACAAGAGACTTGCAGAAAATTTTACAAATTTATTAGAGAGAATTCTATTTCCTTGCTCCAATTATTTCAAAAGCTTTTCCTCTATCTTCAAGATGCTAAAAGTGTATAATCTTGACCTGACATTAACTTGAGCATTACCCACTTCATTGGAACAGGGCTCCAAATTACAAGGCCATCTCTAAGCTCATGTAATATTTAGATAGGGATGAAAAATATGTAACTAGTATTAAAAATGACCACTTACATGATTTTTTTCTAGAAAAAGTTTGTAATAAATTAAGAATTTTGTGTTCAGTTCTATGTATTGATTTTACGGTATAAAAAGTTCTATTGAAGCATATCCTTTTTCTTTTAAGTAATTTTTTTCTCTGACTTGCTTATATAACAAAGGGAAACCTTTTGAAACTATCTTTCATAAGCCCCATATTCATATTTTTTATTTTGTAAATCAACATTTTTTTCAAAGGTAGGTATAATTTAAAAGAACTCTTATTTTCCTGAATGTTTAATACTAATCATTTTCTTAATATTTCAGGATTCATTTATAAGTTACTAATTTTAATGGGGTGCATTGGTAAGCAATGTTAATATTTATGATTAGTTAATATAAATTATTTTTAAAATTCGAACAAATTATGAATGATATTGACTGCAGTTATGTATGTAGTATTATTTTGATGAAAGAACATAGTAAGTTGTTTTTACTTTTTAAAATTTCTTTGAATCTTTTTTTTTTTTTCCTTCCTAAAATGTAATGTGGTTAATTGAAGATATTTCAATATTTTTTCTAAGAATTATTGCGGATATTTACAAAATATTTATTTTTGAGTGTATTTTCAGTAATATTTGAATTACTTATATCCCCCCTCCCCTGATATTTTACAATCATATTGTATGAATTTTGAAGATGCTGTCATCATTTAGGCGTGCTTAAGATATTGAGATAAGAGTAGCGATTCGAATGTCGAAAATTGTTGTTCATTTAACCCCCAAAGCTTCAATTGTTCCAATGGTTTCTACATTTAAGAACTCTAAATTTTCGAAATCTTGAAGTATTTTTTTTGTAAAAAAAATCTTTTATTTCAAAAGGAGTTATTTAACCCTTAAAGGGATAGTAATGTAATTGTGCAATTCTTATGTTTAAAACGTCATAGCGTTTTATGCATAGTTTTTTTTTTCTTTCAATTTTAAGGTTATCCAGACTATTTTATCGTTTCTGAACACAACTGGAATTTTTGATGGTTTTTTTCTTTATCTGTGACAATTTTCGGTGTTGGCGCGCTATCAGTACAAATTCATTCCTTCTGGTGTTAAAAAATAAGCTTATTTATATAAAAAGTAATAAAACATACAGGAAAAACTGTTTTCGGATAGAAACAAGGTAAGTGTAACTAACGATTAATATTTAAGTTTTATCTTTTACTGATAAATTTATGCAAGGAAAAAGTGTTTTTTTTTTGTGATGTAAAAATACATCAATATGCATTTTTTTTGGTACTTTCCCCCATTAACTACACCCATATCCTGGTTGATTTCAAATTTAATTTATTAAGAATAAAAGTTCATGCAGTTAAAGGTTAAATTCAAATTCATTTAGTGGTTTGTAAAAGAAGTGGAGCTCAGTTGAAAGGACAAGTATGACCTTTTATTTAAAAAGTACTTCGCTATTTAGTTGTCTCATACAAATTACATTAGTTTATTTGAAAATTTTAAATAATGCTTATTAAAATTACTCTGAGATATTTCTAAAAGGCAATATCGTGAAAAGCAGAGTACACATATTCTTATGGGAAAAGGGAGGGTTTTTATTCTAAAAAAACACGTAGACGAGAGAGAGGGAGAAAGTGCAGAGGGATATTCTCTATGATAAAAATTAAAAATTTGTTGGTCTGGGGGCATCCTGCAAATCTCCCCCCCCCCGTCGTGTACGCCACTGATGAAAGGGAATTGTTCTGTTTGTTATATAAATCTGTATTCACTAAAATTGGAAAAGAAGGAACAAACCTTTTTTTGTGTCATAAATTAGTTGTTTCTTTGCTCTTTACTTTCCTGACCAATTACAATTAAATTGTTACAATTGCAATGGATGAAGCTTTCTTGACAATAGCTGGATTTGATTTTTAACACGCTTTTATAAGTTTCACTTGCATGTAACGGAATCTTAGAACTCGATTTTTACCCACTTAAAAAGATCGGATTCATTCGAAATTTCGCACACTTGTCAAGGACCGATGACAATACAATAATTTTATAATTTTGTTCCATTGTCCTTTTCAGGATCGTCAGGAATAAGGATAATCATATTTGGCGACAAATCCATATATCACGTCCAGATTTGGCGACTTATTGCATATATCATTTTTAAATTTGGCGACTAGTTCCATATACCATTTTGAGACATGGCGACAAATTTCCTACATCATTTCCAGATTTGGCGACTAAAAGAATAAGGTGTGTTTAAATTAAAAGAGTTTTGAATTTAACTCTAATTATATATGCAAGTATAAATACACTTGCGGTTAAAAGAAATAAAACAAACAAAAGAAGTGTTCGGTATCTGAGAAAGTGGAGGGTGTGTGTGTGTTAGCAATTACTAACCATAATATAAACATTTTTCTGAAAATGAAAATAAAAAATAAAAAAAAAGACTCGATCATGTGAAAAAAAATAATTTGCGTTCTAACTGCTAAATATTTTTTTATTTTTATAAAGCAATACGCTTAGAAATGATGATACGAATTAACATGAAAGGAACACGTTTAAAAGGTGAAAAAACGATTGACACTTAATATTACCATGTTTTTAATAACTCGCTTTCTTTAATGTCTATCCGGGTGGAATTTTGTAATTGATTTTAAACTGTGTGACTTTCCCATGAGCTAGATACTTGAAATTCGGACTATAGCTCGGAAGTGGATGACAATGCATGAAAATGTGAAAAAAGACAACAAAAACAAAAAGAAGGAATTTTATAATATTTAATTCGTAAAAAAACATGATACATTAAAAATTTTTGTAATTCGAACTTTTTCTTCTTTACACACTTTTATTTGTTTGATCTGTTCAAAAGAGACAGAATCTAATATAACGCTTCGAGGCCTCTTAAACGGAGAGAATAAATACATTTCAGACCCGTTAATTAATATCCATTGAAGAGCAAGACTAATTCCACAGCCACGTAATTCCAGCTTCAAATATCAAACTCAAGGATAAATTCAACAATGGATAAATTATAGTTTAAAAAACTAAAAAACACGCTTTTATTGTAGTTCGAACTAAAAAATGAAAAATAAATTATAGTTTGAAAAAAAACTAAAGAACACGCTTTTATACTGAATCGAACTAAAAAGTAAAAAAATAATTCTTAATAAAGAATAAAATGATTAACGAGAAAATGAATGTCATTGGGGTAAAAGCGTGGGGTGTTCTATAAATGTATCAATTGTTATAATTTCTAAGTTCTATTCCGAAAAGCTGAATTAGTGTAAAAATGTAGTACAAAGCACCCCACGCTTTTACCACAATGACATTCATTTTCTTGTTAATCATTTTATTCTTTAATAAGAATTATTTTTTTACTTTTTAGTTCGATTCAGTATAAAAGCGTGTTCTTTAGTTTTTTTCAAACTATAATTTTTTTAAAAATAATTTCCATTATTGATGAAGATTTTTCTTCGAAAATGAAGTTAACTGTAGAACAGTTATAAAATTTTAAAGAAGTTTAGATAAACTATTTTCTTAAACATTTTGTTAAAAATTATCACCCTACAAGAGGAAAAACTGTGACAAATGTTGATTTCATTAGGTATGCCAACCGAAAGCAGGGACATCTTCCAATGATACAAATAAGAATTTTACAACTTTTATGTAGATAAGATTTCAGGCCAGTTTTAAAAGTTTAATTTAGTCCTTTCTCGACTTTTATACCCATTTTGTTTCTGAAATGTACACGGTTAATACACTAAAAGTAAAGCAATGAAAAATACCAGAAAAGGTTTTAAAAAGTATATTTAGGTAAGTATTTTAATTTTTCTTTAAAATTGATTAACCGATCGCTGAATTATGTTGTGTGCTTTGTTTTTCTAAGGAATTTTGTAATACCTTACTTTTCTGGGGTTTCGCCGGTACGTTCTCTGTTCAAATCACATTTTCCCATGATAGTCAAGTTGTATGTGGACATCGTTTATGATCTTGATTATCTAAGTCGTAAGTATAATAATTCTGCAATTCATTATTATATCAATAAAAAGTAACTTTTAAACACGTTTCGACCTAGTGAATTGGTAAAAACCCGCACATTATGTTCAATAAAATCTCAAATGATTTCTCATTTACATTGTGTTATCAACTTCAAAAAAAATCTGTAATGTTTCTTTTCGTATTAATTGATTTAATCTGTTGTTTCATTATTTTGTCTTTCTCTATCTGTTGTACGATTTTTAAATTCGAGCCTCACTCAATTTTTTGCTATTTTCTTTACATTTTATCTTCATAAAGTAATTTTAATCATAAGCTCGTGATTGGCAACATTGTTAAGGTATACTGTTCAGAATTGTGTCCAAATATATAAAGAAACCAAATGTACTCCAGGAAAACATTCCGTAGATTATAATTACACTGTCTGCAGCCTGAAGAATTATCATTTGGCACGAGAGATCCATGAATTCGTGTTGTCTTAGCCATATTCGTCGCCCTCAAGTGGTCTAGGCATCGGATCATGGCTAGCATGTCATGAATTCGATCCCAGTACCACTGATGACCCGCCGTGTAGGGGAGCGATGCACGTTAAATCTGTCGAAAGCTCAAACGTCCTCCCGTTGGTGTGGTGTGGTAGTTAGGAGAGGGGGTTCCAGCTCAGGTGTCGTCCGCGTCACTTGACCATGTTCAAGTTCGTCGTTCAAAATTACGCCGACCGTCCCCAAAAGCCCTCGTGTAGCTGAACAGTGGGACGTTAATATTCACTCACGCGTCGCCCTCAAGCCCGCATTTGAAAGTCTGCGATGTCACTTGAAAATAGTTTGCCATGCTTGTATGTAGGCTGGTCTTGGTAAAGTATAAGGAATTTTGGGGAAATGTCTTGAGGAGAAAGAGAATGATTAGAGGAAAAATTCTGGTTGGTTGAATCAGAATTTTTCATTTCAGAAATTGAGTTTTTATTTTAATCTTGTTAAAAAGAAAGTCTGAATATAAATTTAAGAAATAATTTAGGGAGGTTTTTAATTATTGTTAATTTAAGGATGAACAAATTCATAAGAGTTCGATTAAATAAAATTTGAAAAGATAAATTTATAAAAGGAGATATATTCGATTAAGGCTACTGCCTTTTCTGCATCTTCCTATGCAGCTTTTAATTTAGGATCGAAGTCTATAAACTTGATCATTCTTTTTACTAAGTGGCTATTGGATTTAATATTTTAAGATTTCGTTATAAATCTGATATTTGATTATTGTTATGTACTAAATTTGAGAGAATTTCCGGTGTTAGGGTTACTTTTATTATAATTGGGGTTTTAGAGTTGTTGGAGGAATTTTCTTTCCTGTTCCTTAGGATGGGCTATTTCCACTAACCGTATTTGAAAAGATATGCCTGAGTGAACTGATTAGAATTAAACGTATTTTTGTTATAATGTAGAGACCCTGTAAGGGGCCTGGGGAATTTGGGGCATTCACTATCGGATGGATGTTATGTGCTGTAGCTTTTGTAACCTCTATAATATGGATTAGTTTGTTTCTCATTAACTTCGCAATTTTTGGTCAGGTGTTTTTTGCTGCATTTTAAACGTGGCCTCATATGGCAGTTGGTCATTGTGTGATTAAAAATATTACCAAGTATAGCATTATAAGGGGAAACCTCCACGAATGGAGAAAATTTTAATGCTTGTACTCATTTGGTATAAGTTAATCAACTGAAGACTTATGGATTTTTTTTTTCATTTCTCGGAAAAGTTAAATGAAATGACGGGATGAGAGAATTTGGTTTTTGCATTTCTTCATGATGGAATATTGGTTGGTTTTAGTTAAGCTCTTCTAATATGGAAGGGAAAGGTCTGCTGAGGCAAACCCTTTTTTACTATTTTAGTCAGACGGTCAAGATAACGTAATACTCTTAGATATTTTCAATAACGCAGAAATATTACTGTCGTCAGCGCTATCAGACCCGCTTTTCCGCTTAGGCACACTAGGCAAATGCCTAGGGCGCAAAAGATTTGAATGCGCAAAAAATTGAACGGCGAAAAAAAATTTAAATTACAGCGAACGTACCTTGCAAGTCATGAAAAAAGCACTTTTGCCCTTAAGAGAGTAAAGACTAAAATGAGAGCTATTATGGAAAGTGAAAATCTTAACAGTTTGACGTCGCATTACCATATAAATTGATTACAATGATGTTATTAATGATTTTGCGATGATCAAAGCTCGAAGAAAACCTTTGCTGTATCAATGCAATGACAGTGATTCAACAAAGAATAAGGATGTGTAAAAGTAAGCGATAGTAAAGTGGTAAGCTATGAAAAAGATAATTAACAAGTTCAAAATTGTCCATACAATAATGTATACTCAGTACTATAATTGCAAACGATTTCATTAATTAACTGTATTAATTTAATAAAGAGTGGATGGATGGTCCTTGATTTCGTAAGGGAAGAAATGAACATGAGTGGCTAAACCAAGCCATTATCCTTTCCCTACGGTAGCCAGTCCAGGACATGGCGGGTCCATACAGGTGGTGGATAACGGAAACTCTCCAAACAGCAAAAACAAAGAACTGGAAAAGAGTAAGAGAGTTAAGGGAAAATCCTACCCGAACCAAAACTGGCAAGCTAAGAGCTGAAGGAGAAGGGGGCTCTGAAAATAGAGAGGGAGCGTAAGAATTTGAAGTTCCTAGGGCGTTGGGGAGGTTAAAATCGCCCCTGAGCGCTATTTGACAATATAATTTCAAGTAATTACTTTAAAAGTAATTTCGAAGTTTTAGGATAAATTTATTGTAGTGATGGTACACGGACATCTTTTATGGGGGATGAGGTTACATTCTAAAAATGTAGACGAAATCACCGAGGCATAATCTATATGCAAAAAATGAATCAAATGATGTTTGTTTATAGGGTTGGTGAATCCCCGAATCTTGTACACACCTTGTGTACGACATTGATTTAAGGAGGTCCTGGGATTTTGACAATCAATAATACTTTGAATTTTTTAATATGGGCCGGAAAAAAATACACTTTGGGATATTTTTAGTCATAGTGTAACTTTTGGAGTTGTAGCATCTAAAATATTCTCATATGGGTTAAGACAACTGAAGAGCCATTCTTTGTAGGTGTTAGTCCATCTATACCATCATAGGCTTAGCAGTTTTTGAGAGAAATTTTTAAAACCGTTTGAAGTTTGTTTGTTTAGAATTAACTGTTATTGAAGTTTTTTTTTTTTTTTTTTTTTTTTTTTTTTTTTTTTTTTTTTTTTTTTTTTTTTTTTTTTTTTTTTTTTTTTTTTTTTTTCCGTGTTTGTTTTATTGAATTACTGAAGGGAAGTTTTGCTCAGGGTATTTAGGTCTTTCGTATGAAGGTAGAGACGCATCAGATAATTCAAAGGTTCCTCAGAGTCCTTAAGTAACTTGAGTTTCCACATTTCCGTTTCTGATGAGTCTTGTTGACTTTTTCTCAGCTTGTAAAATCAGCTATCATGGCAGCATGCTGAAGTAGGTGATACTGCTCTTATGCATTGTTATACTCGCCCGAGAAATAGATTTGCTGGGACACACGCTAGAAATGAAGTGGAATCCAAACTTGCTTCTAAAACCATTTCGGTTTCAGATTCAATTTTCTAGCAAAATTCAAGATTCAGGCGGACGACAAGAAAATAAAACAATAGACTGTCACCTCTCTCGCTGTTTCTGCTAGTGTTGTTATAGTCAACGCAGTATAGAGGCAGCGTCAGAGTTCCAGAGGTAAGAAATGATGCTGTATGGTCGGAATCTTATTGCTAACTGCTGACGTTGTCTAGAATTGAGACGAGATTTGTTTGCTGGCATCTGTGTTGTGAAACAACCTTGTAACCCGTATCTGGCAGACAGATATTGAACGGCAGAAAATTAAAATTTCATTCTACTATAATTATGCATGGTGCTATTGTCATGAATTTCACGCTACCCAGTTGATTTTTTCGGAATTACGGCACAATCTCAAATTGAAGAATATAAATCATGATTGAAAAACACTTACCCTTAGAATTTGCATACATAAACCAACAGCAAGCTATTAATCGATTAAACTAATTGGAAATAAAATTATATGAATTGAAATAGTAGCAATATAATTAAGAACAAACATAAATTCAAGGGCTTGCCTAAAATTTCGTTAACACAAAGCAAAATAATGGAAACACTAAACTAAATAAGAAAATATATTGTCTTGACTGGCAGATAACAGGAAAAGAGTCTACAACAATTACGCCATCTGTATAGCAATTTCACTGTGTACAAGTGTTGAGATGTGATGATATTCACAGCTCAGGTGTCGTCCGCGTCACTTGACCATGGTTCAAAATTACGCGGACCGTCCCCAAAAGCCCTCGTGTAGCTGAACAGTGGGACGTTAATATTCACTCACTCTCTGTGGTGATATTCAAATCCGGTCGCCTCTGTGGAATGCCTCATTGTGCGACACTGCTGTGTCATGTTTGGCATGCCGTAGTGTTCGACAGCTGGTCACTTATGGATCGTATGTAGGACACTGCTGGCTCAACAATACGAAGAAAGATAACGCTCGATCGCATACTGCACGCATTAGCTAACGTGCTTTGCAAGAGATGCATTTGTTTCATTGGCCCTTATTCTCATGCAATCGCCCACCAATTAAATACGTCTGAGACGGGATTGATCGGACGAACTGTGTCAAATGATTAACAGTGAATGAACAGCCATCCCTCAAGTCACCACTCTTACTTTCATAAATTCTGTACCTAGACACGTATTGCTTCATCTATCGCTAACTACTAAACTGACGTTATTCTCGTTTTTTTGTTTTTTTTTTTGTTTTTTTTTGTCAAGAATATTATTTAAAGATAACTTTTTAGAGATAGAAGATAAAAAAAAAAAATTAGAATTTTTAGAAATTAAAGATAATTTTTTTTTTTGCCGATTTCTTTCACTTTCTAGCAACTTCTTGGGTGTTACATTTTCAATGCCACACAATGCATATATTACATTTGTGTTTCATAACGTAAAATTCAGACTTCAATCCAAACGGTCGAAATTTATAAATGAAACTTGTTTGTGACAAATAGGATAAAATCAACTATTTGTAAAATAAATAATTTAATCGGATTATTTTATGATATATTTTTTAAAAATTGCAGCATATAATAAACACTCATAGAAATTGTAAACATTATCTTTGTGGAAAATGTGGGGCCATAAAAATATTGTATATTAAAATGCCCGTGGATATTGAAAACATCCTTAAAAACTATGTGGCTTTTTCGTGCTTTCTTTTTATCCTTTCCTTTTTCTTTTTTTTAAAATTTGTAATGGAGGTTGTGGGGAAAAAAAAGGTTAATTTTTTTTCTCCGTACTCCCCCCCCCTAAGGCATATCGTAAATTGGTCGGTGAAAGCAGAAAAATTAATTACATCTTCTTGTCTCTGCTTCAATAAAATATTTGAAAGAAATTTGTATTAAAAAAGAAGTGAAGAAATATTTTTTAATTTTTTTTTCGAAAAAACAAGCCATTTTATGAATTTTTAAACTTTGACAATGAAAGTAGACTATATAAAAAGTCTAACTTAGATCGAAAATATGAAAATTTTTATGAAAAGATTTCATTTTTGTGTGTGTTATAAAGATGTTATATATTACTTTTTAAATAATAGCCAAATTGTGTGAACTCTCTTGAAAGAAATTGTTTTTCCAATAAATGCCAATGCAGTGGAATAAATTAGTCAAAATGCTAAAAATTTAAAATATAAAATATTGTAGAATTGAATTACGAAAGTTTCATGTATTCGCACGCATAATTTTCTCACGTTTTGAAGAAAAATAAATGCATAATTGATTATAAAGGTCTATTATTGATTAGTGTTGCTTCAAAATCTGGGAAAATTTTATATTAATGCAAAATATTTTATCAAAATCTAGTTTTAGAATTTCTTTTTTAAATATCCCAGTCTAAAATTATTTTTTAAGGTTAATTTTTTGTAGTGACTTCATTCTTATTTAATAATTAAAATATTGTTAAGTATTTTAATATCTAATTGTACTCTGAACTTCCTTTAGAGAATATTCACTTAAATTTTCGGACAATTTTGAAACATGATTTATATATATATACAGGACTTGGGGAAGAGTGTCATATCCTTTTGGAATGCTAAGATACGATAATTAAATTCCTTATTTTTTTAATTGCACCAATTTTATTAGAACCTGTAGTTTTTCATTTCTATTTTGGCAACTGTGTAACTGGTCAGTTATGGAATACCTGATATAATATAATTAATTGTTATGTTTCCAAACAAAACGTATCCTTAAACATTTTGTGATTTGAATGATCAACGTTTGAATTTGAAATGACCTTTTAAGTTACAATCTGTGTAAACTTTCATGGTAATAGTATAAAATGTTTAATTGTGATTAAAATCGGTGCATTATATATCCAATACCGCAAAAAATATCAAAACATGCTTTTTTTTAAAAAATTTTGCATTATGAATATCAATATTCCATAACATTACCAAAAGTATCGCAAATATAATGTAATTGAAATTTCGCTGTCAAAACTCGTGCAGAAAGAAAGGTTACTTCCTGAGATTAGTAAGACAAGCAGGGACATCTTAAAACTTCTTGAGATCCTGGGCCCCTACTCAGAAGTAAGCTCAACCTGTGACCCTTAAAAGTAAACAGTACAAACAATAACCCGAAACAAATGAATGAGGATGATTTACAATCGCAAGTACCAGCTCGACCGACTGCCACCTTTTGACTGAATGAGTTATGGTGTATGGTGGTAGGCCTAAGCCTGTAGGTGGACGACGGTCATCACATGTAGCCAGTTGACATATCGTCCGAAATTCCCAGTCTTTCGGAGAATACAACTGGAAATAACATTTAACCTTTCGAATTACGATCCTCTTAAGACTGAGTCGAAAACGAAACGAGGCTCCCATTGCGGCCGAGGCACTGGGCCCATTTAGCCCATGCTTGAAGACGAGATCTGATAGAAACCACATTTCAAAATGATAGAGAGGAAGATATCTATAAGTTAATGAATCACTCACGCACAAAATTGGAGATTTATTCACAACTATTTTTTTTTTTATTACGAAGATAATTTAATATTCCCGTGGAAACATTTTTTTTATTGGTTTATATCATGCCAATGATTCTATGCGATCAAAGTTTAAGGGAAGTTTGAGTTAAGAGTTTTCACCTCTAAAATTTCTTGCTATGGATCGTATGCTTGTAAATGTCAGATAATTTCTGTGGAAGATCTCTTGTATCACATGAAGTTTATTTATTTGAAGACATTAATATGATAGAATTAGAGATTCACCTATTTTATTTAAAAATGGCCTGTGTTTTTATTTAATTAAACAGGTCATAGAATTATTGTCATTTATCAGATCCCAATAATAATGTACCGAGTTTCTTAGGAAACTAAGTAAGGATATATTCTGTATTTTCTTTGGGAGAACATTTAAACATTAATGCCTGAACTTATAACACTAAAATTACGATGAAATTGTCTTTTATAGATATTAACTCTGTTATGTGGTACTAATTCTAGAAAGAGAGCTCCACCTAAAAGCAGATAATGCTAACGTTTCATATATCTTAACTGGGATGTTACCCTAATGAGTCCTTATCTTGCATTGAGATTAAGAGATTTATTGCACTTTCGCACGATTCTAGAAACTTGAGAGTTGATAAATGTATCTTTAAATTTATATTAAAAGTTATTTATGTAGTGTTAATATTAGAAATGCCAGTTTTCATTGAGATTCTTAATTAATAGACTTAAATTACAATATAAACACACCGAAATTTAAGAATACGTTTGTGTTAGAATAAATTTTAACTTATTGCCAGATTTCATTTTTGATAGTATATTTATTAAAAAATTTGAATCAATAAGCAATAGGATGTACAAAATTTGATAAAAATAGCTAATTAAAAAATCATTTTGTTCTTTATAAGTTTTCCTTCGGTCTACATAAAATAAAGGAAATTTATCCGAAAATAAGAGGTATATGCACAAAATTTGTGTGATCCTTTACTTGCAAATGAATACATAATGTTATTTCGGTTGTGAAATATTTTATGTAATTGTGAGTTTTTTTGTTAATTATGCTGCGAAGCCAAACACAAAATGCTTTCGATGTTACTGATTTCTAGTAAAATTTGAGTTTTGTTGAATGTTTCCATTTAATAAAAATGTACTGTAATTAAATTTTACTTTAAACAATCCATTTGTGATACAACCTGAACATTGTCACTTACAACATAGCTAAGTATCTCTCTCTTATTGTTTTCCTAATGGGTTGCATATTGGCAACTAAGCCTTTGCAGGCACGGCGAAATTTGAGAGCCATTTTATTGTGGTACTATATAGTGACGGCCCTTGCTCCAAATTTTGATGCTTGATTTAATTTTAATTCAAGCTCTCGTTGGATGCTAATCATTGCAGTGATTTAATTATGACAAGGATATCAGGGCCAAATAATTACTCAACGGATCTTATACTTGCCACATAATCATATGACATGCTTTTCGCATCCAGAAAATCTATTGACTCCAGCCGGGATCGAACCCGTAACCATGGGTTTACGAAGCAGGCACGTTACCTCTAAGACATCGATCCGACTTATTTTCGCTTTTGTAAAAATTTTAGTTTAAAAAAAAATTAATATTGAGGCATCCGACTAGGTTGAAAAAGTTTTTTTTCCAATGGGGCTGCGCATTGGTATTTTAAACATTTGCAGACCTAGTACATTCTCCAGGAGCTGGTACCACTTTTTAGCGATGCACCATATAGGCGATACCAGTTACAGCAAGCAATTTTGACGCCCAGTTTCCTCCACAGAGGGAGGCACCTGAGCTCTTGACGATGCGAATTTTGTACTAGGATTTAATTTTGCCGAGAGCATCCAAGCCAAACAGACACTCTAAGGATCTTTCACATGCCGTATAATCATACGACATGGCCGCTGTCGATTTTCTGCATCAAGAAAATCCACAGACTTGGGCCGGGGTCGAACCCGCAACCTTGGGTGTTGAAGGCCAGCGACTAACCAACCACACCACCCAGCCGGCTAGGTTGAAAAAGTGCTTTTTAGGTGTTTGATGTTTGTGCTATCAGGGAAAAAAGAAATGGAATTATTGAGGAATAAGGACTAACACATAAAACTAGAGAGTTTTTAAAGATTTTTTATAGCATTTACTTTACCTAACTTACAAAAATTATTTTTTAATGGCTTTTTTTTAAAAATGAAATTTTTACGATAATTTGCACGAAAAACGGGATATCTCCAAAACAATCCAATCAAATTAGATGAAATTTGTAACATATATGTTATGGGCCCTTCAGAGTGTAACAAACCGCAGGTTTTAAGACACCTACATTTCATCACATTTCACAGCCATTTTTAGCTTAGAACATGCAGTAATTTTGATGAAAAATCTTTATCATCAAATTTATATGCTAATAAATATTTATTTCTTAAAATATTTTTTATCCTGCGGCTTGTGGCACTTAATAGGAATCAAGAAATGTAGCAATGAAATTAAAATTGCATAATGTGGAATTTATTTTTATTTATGTCGTTTTTCTTAACTTTATAAATTTTGCTAAAATTTCATAAATTTTTTTTTCAAAAACAAAGCGTGATATATGATATTTATTTAATAATTCCGACTTTTTAAGCCTATTTATTTTCTTTAAAACAATAAATTTATTCTGAAAATCAATTTTTAAAAAACTGATCTCCAAACCTAGTCGGATACTTTAAGATATTTGAACCAAACGTACTTGTCCGGCATCATGATATCAAGATCACGTTTAAGTAGACCATAAGCTAGGCCATTCTACACATAAAGCTGACTAAGCGGAAGTTTAGAATATTTCTAGTTGTTTTTCGCTTAATATTTGAATAATTTCACTAGAAGGTGCTTTAAGTTTATAAGCTTCTGAGTTTATAAGATGTTTGTCTTTGTTCCATAGTTTCATTTCAATGTACGCGCATACCTTTTTAAAATATTTTTCTAGGGACATATTTTGTTTTGCAACATACTATTAAGTAATATATTTGTATAACATGTGCTTAGATAACAATTGCAAAATTAACTATTTACTAGTTAGTTCAAAATAATTACATAGTTTATAATTTATTGTTACCAGTTTCTTGGTTTGCTTAGGTTGCATAAAAGCAATCACTTTTTTTCTGGGTAGGGAAAAAAAACATTTATAAAACCACATGTTTCAAATAGAAAAATCTTTTCATATAATGTGACTCTTACTATCATATTAAGTTATAAATTTTCAACTATCTTGAAACTTAATAATAAGCCTGAACATTCAAGCCAAAGAATCAGTGCAACCTGAAACACAATAAAGAATTACTGAATGCTGTGTGCTACATGCGGTATCGTACTGTTCTGTATAAACTTGATTGCAGGCAAGCCTTAAAGATCAAGGATGACAACAATTTCATACAGCTTGGAGATATAGCTGTGGCTACATCTCTAACCGGCAAAGCTTATTGGTAGGAAAGGGTAGGCAGAAATAGATTGTATTGACATGTATTTTTTCTGTCCTTTCCAATAAAACGACCATGTAAAACAGAGGTTCCCAAACATTTTTGTCTCATAGTCCCCTTGCGCTATTTTTTGGTTTGGGGTAGACCCTGCTTACCTTATTTTGAATTTTTGCAAATTTATCAACTAAAATGTCTTTTTAACGGCTGGTATAGAACACTTTTAAGAGATTTAAATTTCTAACTGTGGTAAAGTGATTAAAATTTAAGAAACACATGTTAATTTATTTAATAAAAAATTAAATATATAAAATAACTGAGCAGCAAACAGATGCTTTTAATGGGAGGTATGAATCTGGTGGTAAATGTCCTTGATTAGTAGTGTAGTCTTTTTGTTTCTCTCTCTTTTTTTTTGAGATTGGCAACTGCGTCCTTTTGATTAGGAAAAGCTATTAAAAACCTTTTCAAGATGTTCCATAATTCGGGATAAATAACAGGTTTCATTCTGAAATGATGGTCTTTGTTTTAATAAAACTTATGCAGTCACCTTGTAACTGCAAATTAAACTCATTAAATTTCATAAATAAATCTGTTAAAAAGGTAAAATCTGGTTTCCACTTGAATAAATTTTCTTTTAAAATTGGTTATGATTTGGTTTTATGTGAGCCACTATTGTAGACCCCCATTTATATCTCATGAGCCCCCAAATTATTTTATTGCTGAGTTATTAAAATTATACTCTTGCTGGTTGTCATAGACCCCTTCTGGTCTATATAGACCACTTTGAGAATCACTAATGTTTAACAATGAAACAATTTTTTAAAAAATAACTAGGGGAGGGGGAGTACCCCCTGTCCGCAACCCTTATTGTGCAAATTATATACAAAATATTTTTATAATATTATAACTATTTATACTCACTGCTCAAAGTGTTAAACTGTAATTTACATGTATTATGTAGTTCTATTTTTTTCTTCAATATATTATAGAAGGAAAAAAAAAATTCAAGTCTTCATATATCTCTCCATTTTAATTTGAACTTCAATTTAGTGCCTCTTCAAAAACAATGTTCCCTATCATCTTTTCCTCTAAATTGCGCTGAATGTTTATTCCGTCTTCGTTTCTGCACCTTGACAGAGTCATACAATTGTCCATGAGTAAATATTGTTTCCTTCGATGTTACATGTAAACCGACTTTTTCAAAACTCTGGCCCTATGATTTATTAATAGTCATGGCAAATGTCAATCTTACAGATGATTGCGTACATATCCAAGTCCTTTTGTGTGTCCAGTTTGATCCTTGGTATACAAACTTATTATAGTATCACGGAAAACATTTTTTTGTACGTAGACCATATTTTGTGTTGTTGTAGCAATTGACACCAGTCTGACGTTGTCAGATTGGGACCCACGAAATTCATCGCGGCAAAGGGCTAATTGTACACTTATCGTTAGCGGTAGCTTTGAGCACCATACAAGTGACCGTGCGATTTGGCTCGGTTCCAGCCCAATTTTGACGGAGAACACTCTAGAGGTAATCAGAACCCTCTCACCTCTCTTCCCCTTCCACTAACCTCACGAGAGGATTTGCGGCTCGACGGCTATTTAAAAGTATCCCCATGCTGCAAAGGGGCATTCTCCATTTGCAAACACCCATTCCTTCTCCGGGATTCCAACCCAGGCCTAATGGAACAGCAGTCAGCGCCACTAACCACTATACCGGATGGATGGTTTTTTGCGTAATTAACGTTACACCTTAAATAGAGTAAATAATTTGTATCTGGAAATAAATACGCTTTAATATTACTTTCTGTTGTTCTTATTGTATAGTAAAAATTGTAAGATTCACCAGCAACGCCATCTCTTACATTATAATGGCGTTTCAATGGAAATTAGGCGAAATGTTGACGAAATAGCCATTTAGGCATAATTTTTGCTGACTGTATGGATGCTTCTGGAAATTACTGGAGAAATCTATTACATCACGATCTATGACGTCAGCGGATTTTTTGAGAAAGCGCTGGAAGGTGGGGGAGGACTCTATGCAGATCGTTCTTATGGCGCTTTTCTTCACTTAAATTAAACTTTTTACGACCAATTTTTCTCTTTGTGCCCTGTGAATAAATAAATTAATCACAGCATTACGAAAAACTTTTTTTTATACATAGAGAGAGATTAGTATGTGAATTTGTTTTTAACACTTAAAAAGTTTGCCCAAAAAAGATTAAATTAAAAAAGAAAACAAACAGTATTAAAATGATAATGATTTAAAAATACTTATTTAAAAAATGTATCTGAATTTTTTTTTTACGTAATTCAATATGATATTTTTTAAATATTAGCATATTCTTTCATTTTTATGTTACTGATTCAGAAGCTTTTTAATTCGCGGATCATGCTTACTTAAGAAAATAAAATGTAAGGGAAAACATTAAAACTTTAGCAATTAATAAGTCTAAGAAAATTTAGAAAGATATTTTCTTTGAAGACAGAAATAAAATAGTTTTAAAAAAAGAAAACATAAAACTATTCCTTTAATTAATAGATTCCACATGTTTCTTTTAACACACAGACACACACTGTTGAATGAAAAATAATTTTCGTACAACGACGATGTTTTAAAAGCTTATTTATGTACAATCTGACTGATAAGGCTTGGACTCTTGGTAAAACCGAATCAATACTCATTCTAAATTATCTCATGCAGTTCATAAATATTTCATCATTCTTTCTGAAACTTTGCAGCTGACGTGATTTTTAAGGTACTTATTTCCTCTTCTGTCGAGTGAAAATCAAAAAGAGTTTAAATCTGTTTTCTTTCTTTAATTACAAAGCAAATCGAAGCTCCTCAGTTTTATGAAATAAGTATTCGATTTATGTTTTCTTGTTTTCCACAACGATTATTTTTCTAAGAATATATCAGTGGTACATTTGAAATTATATTTGAAAGAGTCACATGTTTAACGGGAGTGAGAAACAATTTTACGGTTTTTATTTCTCTAACTGGATTTGTGTGTGAGAGCTTTCTTTTCAAACAAAATTGACAATTTTGATTCGAATATTCAATATCTTTCAGATATTTTCAAATAGAATTTATTTTCTTTAAATAGTTCCTTCCAAGGAAAATAAAGCAGTTTTCACATGATGTCGAAGAGTATTTTCTTCAAGGGAAAAATATTTCAAAATTCACACTAGTCATGCATTTACAACATATATATATACACATTATTAGAGCATTATAGCTTTAAAAATATAAACGTTGTACACATTAAAAAATTTTTTTTATTGAATAAAACTAGGTAGCTTAGAATTAAGTAATATTTTCGTGATATAACTTCAACTATTGTTAATATTTTATTTCTAGATACTTTTTATCAATACATAATTTCATAGAATTTTTTATATTTTTTACCGTATCGTTAATTTTACAAAATAGAAGGCCAATTATAAAAAACCTTTTCATTTCTGAAAAAGAAATTTTATTGGCTTAAGCGGAAATGAAAAATATTAAAAACATTGCTATTCTTTCAAAATGTAATAATAATGTTGATGATTTTTTTTACCCTGAAAAAAATATGTTTTTTAATTTGTACATGTCCTATTCTTTAACATTGCTTATAAACCGGGGAACTTTAGTTAGGGAAGCGTAATTTTTTAAAAATGTTCCTATATATTGATTGTGACTAATTAAAATAAGGCCTCTAAATTGATTTTCTTTTCAATGAGACTTAAACATCAAAAAATTCACATTCAGAGTTACTGCTTTAAAGACATTCAATGAAAGATATTTCGTACTAATTTTCAATGAAAGAAAAACAAACTTGGAAATGTTCATGAAAGAGCGTAATGTTAAACTTAAATTTTTTTTAATAAATCAATGCATAGTTAAAATATTACATATATACATATAGTGTGTGCGCCCGAATCAAATAGTTGGTCTTCTCTTAAAAAAATAATTCCTTAGATAAACATTCCTTTGATGGTTTATTTATGTAGAAAAAACATTTGCATGTTTTGTTATGACATCCTAAATAAAATGAACGCTACTTTTATCTGTAGTACACATTGTTGTTGGCGTGTCTTTCCCGAAGGGTAGGAAGGAAAGTTGCCAGAGACTGAGACAGGTTGGACTTCCATACGATAGATGGCGACATCACCTATCTCCTCCTCCACAATTTAGGCATAGTCCTGAGGGGAGGGAAATATTCTCTAGTACCCTACACACACACACACCCGTGGTTTCTGCTGCGACCACTTACAAGACTTTCAGACCCACTGATTTAACGAGCCCATACTCCGTATGTACTCATGTAGTACATATACAGAGTAATTACAGAACCTTTTAATTTAGACAACTTTATAGTATATCCGCTTACCTTTGTCATTTGCTGAATGAGTTTTACATTCATTTCGGTTTGTTTGCTAAATTGTCATGTAAGTTTTCTGCAAGAATTAGTGATATATACACTATATACTAATTTTTTTCAAAGTTTCTCATGCTTTTGTATCTGCAGAAGTACCACAATTTTAACAACTGTTACGCTAAGCCGTTTATCTCTTTGATGAAATAAGATAGTTTTCTTCTCTATCAAGCAGGAAAAACGAAATACAATTTCTGAGGACCCTAAAAAAATTCTATATTTTAAGTTTGAAAAAAAAAGTTCAACATTCAATGTAGCAATTTAAAGAAGTTTGACATTTTCAATTGAAAGAAGGAATAGCCCCTTTGAGGAAAAAGGATTGGTATCACTTCATTTCCTTCCATATAAAACTTCCAACTTGTCCTACTATTGGCGAAGATGAGATTTTTTTTCCAAGTAAGATGACAAATTCCTTGGGGCGAAAATATTCCATAGTGAGCTATGCTGTTCTCTAATAAAAAAAACTGATTTTTGAAAAAACTTTTTTGACAATTTAAAATTTTTTATATTTTTTATAACTTGTGTTTGATAGTTGTATTCACACAGTTCGTAAATAGAGGCATAATATGAAAGGAAATGTGTAGTGAAAACTTTTCGAGACTGTATTGAAATATCTATATCAGAGTACATTATTTTAAATTTTTTTAACAAATTAATAGGACCTATCTTAAGCACCGAATAAAAGGTAAAATAAATGCTACGTTCGGTACATTCATTGTTACTTTATTTGCTCATATAATTGTTATTTTATTCACAACTATTTATTACAAATCAATGTAACCTAAATTAAGCACCAAAAAAGAAAAAAAATGGTACGTTTCGTGCGCATTTACTGTTCTTTTATTTGATCAAGGAAAATTTTAAGCTTTATTAATGTTTAGAATGCTTACTTGCATAAAAATTAAATCGCTTTGAACAACTGCGTTCTTTTCCGAAAAAAAGATTACATAGAATAACATAACATATAGCTTTTTTAGTAATAAAATATGTGTACCACAAAAGCTTCTGAAGCGGTAGAAACGCATCGAAACAGGCACGTAATTCAGAAAGCGTGATATCTTAATCAATGCTTCTTTTAGAATGGAAACGTTTAAGTTCGACTTAAGGGATTATCAAAGGATTGATATTCTGGTGTGACATGATTCATGTAAGTTCTAGAGTTACAACTAGTATATTTAATGAATGATTTTCTTATGAATAACGTCTATTATGTTATTCATGATTTAAATAAATAACACTGGTTTTTTATGCGAGAGCAAAATATCACTGTAAGCGAAACAACGAAAATGATTTGGGGGCTAATTGCTACAAGAGTTTCACTTTGACATTTAAACAGAAAAGGCATTTGCATTATTTATGTTTTTAAGGAGCGATAAATTAACTCACATTTTTGTTGTTCTCTACCAGAATTTCCTTTTATAAAAAATTTCTTTTTAAGAATTTATTGCTTTAACTTTTGAACAGTTTGGATAAGATTATTACATATAAAATACAATGAAATGCATTTCATTTAAATTAACACTGAATTAGAGAGTTTTATAAACCATATTTTACTCTATTTGGTATGTTGGATTATCTTCATATTCAGCTTATGGATTATATTTTTTATTTAAGAGATGCGTATTTTGTATTTGAAATTACTATACTTTGGATATGTTACTTTTTGTAAGAAACTTCTGAATTTAAAAGTGTTATTATATTCTGCTTATAATGTAGTGTGGCATTTTTATATTTCGTGTACCTTCTATGGTTATCTTTGGCCCTTGTGAAGGGTCCAGCAGAGATTCATTTCACGTATTATTTCATACTGTTTGCTTCTCTGCTGAAACGGTATTATGTTTGGAAAGATTGTGGATCGAGTAGTAAACATTTTATATAGAGTTGCAACATCGTAAATGTACTGCCCATAGAAAATCAGACGCGCCTTATCAAGTAGATAGAGACTTGGTGGTGCAACGTATTACTGAGTAGGTGTTCATAATGTTTTGGTTCTTCGGTGAATGTGCATATAGTCCGGCAACAAAACGTTATTGAACATTACGAGATCCTTTACACTTTTGTGATGAAGTCCTGTACTTGAAACGAGAGTGCAATGATGGAATGCATATTGTTTATAATTGATCCTCCAAAGAAGTAAAGATCCAGACGTTCTCAAAGTAATTCACGATAGCTCAAAGGGAGAAAATTTTGGTATTAGCAAAACTTTGGCAAAAGGTGATACGGAGAAATTTTGCTAGAATCAAGTACATACCGTTATAAAGAATTGGGGCATGTGCGTGGTGTCTGAAAAGGACCTAACAGGAACCCAAAGGGAAACTACAACGTTATAATGCAAGAACTGCTTTTTAGAGAAGCTCTGCAGGTATCTTAGGAGCATTATCTTTCACTGTGAAAGGCAACCGAAGCGTATTCGCTATTGAGAATTATTAGCCTTTATCTATTCCAATACCGGATCAAGAAAATTCAGTAATTATTGATGTTCTGATAAAGAACGGATACAAAATTCCTCTCATTTTGCATTCGACACAAAGAACGGATTTCGATTCAAATTTATCCAAGGAGCTCTGAAATCGAAATATCTGAAAAGTATATGATTTCTCTGCTTTAAACACCAGATTTTATTTTTCTTAAATTAATTATAAAAATATCATTTTTGTGTGGAAATTGGTTCAATAATCTTGGATTTTCCTCACTAATATGAATTGAAATAACGTCTAAAAGTATTGGAAAGAAAAAGTTTTGAATAGCTTATTTTAAATAACAATAATTAAAAAAAACTTTGTGAACGTGTCACGAAACATAATTTAAACGTTACTAAAGTGCTTTAGAAACGTTATTTATACTAATACTTTTGAAACACTGCAGATGTTTTAAAAAACGCTGATAGTAATTAAATATGTCTTTCAACAAGATTTAAAATACCTAATTCGTACTTAATTATCGCTTTAAGGCATGGTGTTTATTTCATAAATTTCTTAATTAGTTGATTGAGAAGTACATTTATTTTAATTTTCAACATTGTTAGAACAATCAACATTTATTGTCAATAAGGACCGATAAATACATTTTGAGCACAAGCATATGAAAGGTTTTCTAAGAGTAGTCTTTTAAAGCGGAGTTTTAATTTTAAGGTCTCATTAAATTATTTTAACAATTAGCTTAGTGAATACAAATACTTTTAAGTTTGAAACTAAATAAATGTAAATATTTCGAATTTTTCTAAAAGGACAATAGACTATATAATTTTCGCATGCAAAATGCTCGGCTTTAATGAAAGAAAAAAAAACCATTTCAATTTAATAACACGTCTTAACTTTATCGAAAAGAGTATATAATCGCTTATGCAATTCTGTGAAATTCTGTCCATACTGCATTATGCCATTGAATTAAAACAGCAAATTAAAGAATAATATTTTGACAAATTAAGTAGCGAAGTATAGTTATTAAATGAATTGTTCAAAAAGAAATAAAACGTGCTATGTAGACTTTCTTTATAGCTATAGATAAAATATTTTTCTGCTATTCTTACTATTTCAAGCTAGTAATTTGATGAATCTTTTCAAATTTAAAAAATAAATTATTGATAATATATTGTTATTTTACTTACAATTTTCTCTTTCTTTATACTTACAAAATGTCATTTGTTAAAGCGTAGATAACTAACCTGAAATATATACTAAACAGTTATTTCAGCATTTTTTTTTAAAATTCCGACAAAAATTAAAATTAGACACTTTTGCAGAATTAGATTACAAATTACACATATCAGGACGTTCTTCATAATAAAATGTTTTGGAAAAAAACAGATTGAATCTGTAACTGAAAGGAAAATTAAAAGAGTTAAACATTATGAAAAACTTATTAATTTAATCTCATAAGTTTTAATATCCTTAATTTATTTAATGATATTCTAAAATCTGAAGAACATTCAAAATGCTTGCAGGAAATAAAGTGTCATTTCCGCTGATGGCAGTTCCTCGTTCCTTTTAAGTAACACAACATACACAGAATACTTTTCAATCTATCTTTAATGCTATAGCTATTTATTTAAATGTAAAGTAGAACAATTTACCTTACCTATGTTATTGTGTTGTGTGCTTTAACAGATGCATCCCTCTTGTAACTTTTTAAAATCTTTTTGACTACAGTCGTAAGAAATCCCTTTGGATTGGATGATGGCTCCGACAACTTCTTTATTTATTTCTATTTTTACTAATGAACATCAATTATGGATGTGGGAAGAACTTAAACGACATCATTTTCACATTAAACCGGGTGTTGACGAATTCGACCAAGAGGTGTAATAGTAGGCATCAGGGGGGTGACAAATCACCATAGACATGGGGTCTCAAACCACATCTAGTAAGAACATTTCACAAAAAACGTTATGAAGTGTTTGATGTCGAGTGGAATTAAAATTGGCAATAAGAGGATGTAACACTCTAAACCTACTCTCGAACCCGGCTAGAGGTGTGGGAGGAAGTGAAGGACGACTCGACATAATACTTTTTAACTATTTATTCAGCACATTAATTATCACAGACACAATTCAATTAATCAAATAGGATGAGATGTTCCCAGAAAGAGCAGAGGGAATTTTGCTACGAGAGGCGCGAATTCTGAGAAGAATTCTATTAAATTGATCTACCTTTATGGATCAATCCACTACTCTAATATCTGATTTACAATGTAGCTATGTGACCAATGGTCACCTATAAATATCTTTAACAATTTTAAGCCCGAAACGCTCTATCAATATAACTAATACCTGATCGGTAGATATGTTTGATTTTTTAATATATATAATTCTATTGAAAAAAAACATAACTTACTTAAAAACTGGGAAGAATGAAAAGTTTTGTTTCTTTCCTGAAGTTATATTTGTAATGTATGTGTAATGTGTTTACTATAAGTATATTTGGGGGGGGGGGTCGATATTTATAATATTTTTATACTTTTTCTGATTTTATATTTATAAAGTTTTTATCCACACAGCATTTTACTCTTTTAAAAGCTTTCTTCTGGAAATTAGAAACATAAACAATCTAATGAACACAAAACACATTTATCTTTTTATAATATTCAAAAGAATCTTATTTTGGACCTGTATGAGCTTTTCAGGATGCATTATATAAAACACTTAATGTATGTTTTCAATACTTTATTTTTTTGGTTTTTAATTTTAAGAGAAAAAATAAACTTAAAATTAATTTTTATTATTTAGTAAGTATTCTGATAATCCGTTAAATCGGAATACATGATACATATTAGAGGATAAATTAAAAAGAAATTAAATTAAATTTATATTCTTTCGAGGAAAAATATAATCTATAAAATTTTATTTTACATAAAGCATCAATTAATTTAAAGTAATTTTTTTGCCAATAGTTATTATGGTAAGAAGTTACAAGAATAAGTTAAAAAGTCATTTTAATTTGCGGAATTATTTCAACTAGGTTTTTTTTTTCTGCCAGAATTTATGATGAATAGAAAATCAGATAAATAATTGAATCTCAGTGATGAAAACGGAAATTAAATTTTAAGTAGTTTTAGGAAGTAACTAGTAGTAATTAAATGCATAAATTGATATTCCTATATACTAATTCTCTCGGTTCTTAATGCAACAATTTTGTCCACTATCTTTTGCAGTTAATACTATCCATTTTTGATGTATGATATTATTAAATTGTATTCCGTATTTATAAAATATGAATAATTATTTTAATTAATAACACTGCACAATACAGCGTATACTGTTTTAATTATCTGCATTAGATACTGAATATCATAAAATTTTCAAAATGTTTTTTTGAAATCTAATCATAATTGTGTTTTTAAATTTTGAGTAAAATTATAAATAATTACTCAATTGTTTCACAAATTTCATCGTATTTTTCATGATTGATGAATTATTTTAAAATGTATAATTTAAATCATCTTTTTTATTATTATTATTCGCTTTTAATGCATCTAGTGGCCGCAGTAGCCTAATGGTCATGGTCATGAACTCGTGATCGGTGTGTAATGAATTCAAGGCTTAGTGCCACTGAGGTACTGTCGTTACTGAGGGGCTGATTCATGTTTAATCTGTCATGGCTCAATACCCTCCCGTTGGTGTGTTAGTTTGGAGAGGAGGGTGCAGGATCAGGTGTCGTCCTCGTCACCTGATCGAGCTGCCTTATAATGCGACGTTTAATGTGGCCGCGGTAGTCAAGTGGTCTAGGTATCGGATCATGGCTAGCGTGTCATGAGTTCTATCCCAGTACCACTGAAGACCCGCCGTGTAGGGGAGCGATGCACGTTAAATCTGTCGAGAGCTCAAACGTCCTCCGTGGTGTGGGTAGTTAGGAGAGGGGTGCCAGCTCAGATGTCGTCCGCGTCACTTGACCATGGTTCAAAATTACGCGGACCGTCCCTAAAAGCCCTCGTGTAGCTGAACAGTGGGACGTTAATATTAACTCACTGACGCAACGTATAATAAACACTCACTCTAATGAATCTATTTTTGGGTGGAAATTTTAAATGATCCACTTCTTGTAGAGAGTTGGTAAATAATTTATCATCAGATTTTTAACCACTAGAACATGCTTTAGAAATGATAATCCTGATTGAAGGCCTTCTCTATTCACGTCACTTGCTATTTCAAAGCTATGAGGGAAAATACAAGTTAGTTCTATAAAAACTAATGTTACTCCTCCATTCACCGATGTCTTATAAGTTTTTCTTAATGTTCCAATTTTTTTTTGATTTTAGCTCACTTAAATTATTAGTAATGTCTTAAAAGGATTTCCATGTATTACGCCTAATCTTCCTAAATATGAGGTAACTTAATTGTTTTTCTAATTAAACATCGATATAAATTTATTTTCAAAATTTTTGCTTTGACTAATTTGAAGAGCAATGATAATATTTACTTTTCTTTAACTTGTGGAGGCTGCTGTGGAGTTTATTGAACACAACTTGACGCAAAAAACAAATATGTTTGTATTATTTTTTTGTAATTTTCAAGTTAAGAGTTTTCTGAAATTCTCAAATTCTGAATTTTTAAAATGTAGTCTTGTATGGGAGATTAAACACAAAGAGAGAGTTTATCTTTGTACTTAACCAGTCGCTCAAAAATGCAACAATGTATATTAGTCTGTTGTATGTGCAATAGAAATTCGTTTTTTACTACTCTTAATACTTGTGGTGAATGTTTTTGGTTTGTCACAATATTTAATGAACATTTCATATGAATTGAAAAATAGTGATTTAATTCTTAAATCAAGCAACATTTACATACATTAATGAATAAATTCATTTTACACCGGATATTATGACTAAAGCTACAGGCAGTTTTTTAATACATATCATTAAAATAATGAAAAAAGAATAATGATTTATATGAGTGATCATAATTTTTATGAAATAACAATACCTATATTTTTAAAATATTGGGCACTTATCACACACACACACACAACACACCCAACACCACA
>BMAO01015977.1:0-109203 GCA_019973975.1 Trichonephila clavata
TTTTAAAAATACCGTCAAAGGTTTTCAAGAATACAATATTTAAATATAAAATTTTTTACATAGTTTCAAATACGCATTTACATTTACTTTTCTTAATATTTTTGTAGAATCAACAGAGAGTTATTTTCAATACCTCTGATGACAAAATGACTCTTGACGAAGTAAATTATTTGAAATTTTAGTGCATATAAAAAGTCTAGCTTACTGAAAAAAAAGTTGAAAAACAGAAAATAGCACCTCGGCACAGGAAAATATTTGAAAACCTTCACCTCCCTGAAATTCCATAAAGTGAAAGAAAATCGATCGATTTCAGCAACATCAAATGCCACATTCGAAGTTCACGAAAGTATATCGAAATATACGATAGTTCCAAGAAACTTTGCATTCTATCAGAGAGAGAGAGATTTATTAAAGATTCAGTACTTGTCATCGAAGATTTTCATTTCACTATTACAGAATTATAATGAATTCGATAAGATAACATGTTATAAGTACAAATATTTCATATGATTTTTTTAAAAATTTATTTTGCAGTTTTTCATTGACTGAAATGATTTGAAGATTAAATATAAGGAATTACAGAAATGAGTAAGACATAACTTTCTTTAGCAAAAATATAAGTTAGGAAAACAAATCATGAACAAGTAATATAAAAAAGCTTTTTAAGTCAATTCCTTCTTTGAATGGATGAATAGAAAGTATTTTACTAACGAATGAAAATCTTATAACAAGATATATATATATATTCTATATATATATTCCATATATTTATATACATGAGAGAGTGAACTAATAGTAGGAATTAAAAAAGAGCATCATTTGTCTGCATTGTTGTAACAATGCACACCCTACCCGGTTTGGCTAGTTTGGCTGAAAAACCGGTTTTCGACGCCAACTTTTGTCATTGTTTTAACAGTTACATTGTTACAACAACGGAGACGAATCGAAGTTGGCGTCGAAGACCGGGAATTAATTTAATTTAATTAATTAACCGGTAATTATTGAATTAATATTTGAGATAACTGTATTAACATCAAATGTCATCTACAAGCTTAAAGAAATTTATTTGAACTTGATTTGATGAATAGAAAGTATTTTATTAAAGATTGAAAATTTGAACAAGATAAATATATATATATAAATAATTGTATAGAGAGAGTGAGGTAATTGTAGGAATTGAAAAACAACTAACAAAGTAAATTAGTGAGAACGAGCACCAGTTCAAAAATTGTGAGAAAACTTTGAAATGTCTTTAAGCATTCAGAGAAATAGTTGTGTAGATCAAAGGTGGGCAAATAAAAGCCCACGGGCCACACATTCAGCTTGCAAAGACAGTCCGAAAATCCGCCTTGAATCGAAATTTCCATGTGTGAAGAAATTTCCTGGAAAAATGTTCTCAATATTTGGGTCGACATATATTTGTGAGCATAGATTTTCATGCACGAAGATCAATTAAACTAAATATAGATGCAAGTTGGCTGACATTATCTTGCTAGCTGTGAAGAGAATTTCAACGAGCAATCCTACTCCTGATTTCCAAAAAATTGTAGAAAAGTGTGATATGATATTGTTTGTTGCTGTTTCTAATGCCACCTGTCTGACGGCGTCAGATCGAGGCCCGCGAAATTCATCGTGGCTAGGGTCTAGGTGTACGCCTGTCGTTAGCTCTTAGCTTTGGGCACAATGCAGGTGACAATACGATTTGGTTCGGATCCATCCCAATTTGAGGGAGAACACCCTGAGAATGAAAGGCTCGGAAGGAATGAAAGTTGCTAGTGCCTGAGACAGGTTGGACTTCTTACACGATAGATGGCGAAACCATCTATCTCCACCTCCACAATTTAGACATAGAACTGGAGGGAGAGGAAAATATTCTCCAGCCTCCAGCACCCGTGATTTCTGCTGTGACCCCCACAAGACTTTCGGACCCCTTGATTTAACAAGCACGTACTCCGTGTGTACTTGGAGGGTATTTGGAGGCATCGAGCATCGAACCAGGCCTTTCGGTCTGGTGTCCGATGCTCGAACCACAAATGTGATTGTATATGCAGTTATAGATGATACGAAGTTAACACAATAAATAAACTGAACAAAACTGATGCTATTTTGCTTAACATATGTATTGATTATTATGGTACAATTTATAACTTTTCTGATATGCGACGTTAATGAATGAATGCAATTATTTAAAAAAAGGTGTGTTCCTCCAATATCCTACATTTTGACAATGCGACCCTTGCACGATAATGGCTATCATTTCATTAAACATTTCAATAAAAATTTCTAGAATATCAATCAATTTTCTTGACTTTTGTCACTGAAGATTTAATGGCTACGTAAAGTTATAAATAAACTAACTTGTTAATTTTACCTTTTTTTAATGTATAAATGATTATTCAAAGGAAAAAATACAGTACCCTACATTTAAATATTACAACATTAGTATTAATGTTGCATACTATGCAGAATAGATTATTACATTATTATTCTAAACGTGACCCTAGATACTGTCATAGATATTGATAAGAAATGTCGAATACCAGTTGCCTCGTGTTACAAACATTGGTGGTGGCGCATTTAGAGAAAAGCCGATTACGTTCACCCACTTAGTTTGCAGTGTAATGCCTCGAAGCAAACGCCACAGAATAAACAGCACGTTCTCCTCATCTTAATCCAATGAGTAGGAAACTCTAAGTTAGTAACGGCAACATCCTGCTCATTGCTCCCAGAGAGGAGCAATAATGCTCTTCTATGAACATGAATATCACACTATAGTACTGGTGTTCTGTTCTAAAATAAATATCTTCCCCCTAGAAATATTTCAGCGTGATTTGAAGATAATATATTTTTTTATTACTGGAATAAATGCAATAAAATTTTTGTAGGTTATTTAAGTACGTTATAAAATGAAATAAATTGTGTTTAGATTACATTTACTTTCTATGCAATGCCTTCGTTTAATTTTGGCTTTATACGCCAAGGTTGGCGCTCTAACAGGTGACATGGCGCTTTTTGCAAAATTTTGACTTTATATGCCAGGCTTGGCACCATTTTTCGACAATAAAGTGACTTTTGTCAAATTTTGTATGTAGGCAGCAGGTTTGCCATCATTTTTGGGCGAAACAGCGATTTTTTGCCAAATTTTGGACTTGTGCACCAAGTTTGGTGCCAATTTTTTGGCGATATGGCATTTTTTGCTAAATTTTGAGCGCGATAAGTTCTATACTAGGTTAATCCTTTCGCAATCCTTTTTCATCGATTATTTCAATTTAAACTTTGTTTTAGCAAGAATATAAATCTTAATTCAAAATGATCTCAAGAATCGCCAAGAATTACAACCACCGCAAAAGTATAAAAAAACGCCAATTTTCGGATAAAAAGAGTGCTTCTAGCAGAATAAAATCTAAACAATACAATAAATTCAATACAATCAAACACAAAAGCAATTAAAACCTATCAACATCAGATTTTGATTTATTTTACACACTATTTTTTATTTCATGGTTATTAAAGAATTTATTTTATTTATGTTATACAATTACGATGAATAAAAATCCTTTAAAAAGAACTGAATCATTCTTGTATGTGATTTAATAAAGTTAAACTTTTATTAAACCTCGATAAAATAAGATTTCCCATACTTAAGTAAATGGGGAAAAAATATTTGATTTTATTTTCCCGAAAAACAAAATCTAAAATTCCCACAAGAATTTTTTTCACGCATTCTAACGTTAAAGTCGACATTTTTCTTCGACCAAATGACTTCATTATGTAAGAATATTTTCCCCACTGTTTATTAAAAAAATGAAGTAAAAATAAAAAAAAGCGCTAATAACCACAAATAACATAAATCTTCATCGCATACGACGTGAAATTGCTTTCGGATATGTACGTATATATCCATATTCGCCTTAATCATAAATAAGATGAAGTTTTTTTTTTTTTAAATGTATTTAATCTATCACTATAATTCAACGCTAGAGGCGAAAGAAGCTTTCACCAAATTAACAATTCAGAGAAATAAATCTTTGTAATCTGCTAAGTTAATTAAATTAAGTATATACGAGTATTTTAAATCATATTATTTCTGGACAATGATTAAAGAACTGTATTGTGTGTGTTGTAACGGGTTTAAATTTACTATGTTAATTATTAAATCTTATTTATTCAATCATCAGAATGCAGCTGTGTTAATATGAGAAAGTGTAGATTAAATGTATTTTTAAAAACAAAACACGTGCTACAATTATTTTTTCAAAACAGGAGTAACGATTTAAACGTATTTCAGTTTGCATAAAATCCTATTCCTAGCAGATAATGAATAATTTGTTCAAGGATTACATAAATAGATATATTCGACTTAAATGTAATCTAAAAGATAATTATAAAAATGGCTAGTAATAATTGAACAGCTTTTAATAATTAATAATATATATTTATAAGTAATGTTATGTTCTGAAAATTTTAATCCAGTCATTAATTAGAGCTAAAGAATCTAATCTTTAGACTGATTCTCTTACGAGAGCACTAGAAAATATTTTTAGAAGATTTAATTAAGTATTCAAACACATTTAAGTATATTTGCTTGCGTTCATTTTTAATTAAAGCGCACATAAAAAGCGTTTTACAGCATACAGATATTTAATGCTTAAATTATTAAACAGCTTTATATTTAAAAATGATATGAGAGTATTATACAACTTTTTTTTACTTTTCTGGAAAACTATAAATATTAAGATTGTAATTTATTTTTAATGCAAGTTTTGTAAAACTCGCTCATGTCAACTTAATAATGTTGTAATAAGAGTGTAGAATTAAACATTCATGGAATATCTTTATTTATATTTTGAATTACTGAATACAATTAGGTATGGTATTAAAATTTAAAAAAATTGATTTATCATTTTACTCCAAACATGAAATAAAACATAGAAATCGTGTCTACAAATTAAATAATGAGGCATATAACTACAAATTAAACAATTAACGTATTAAAAACATGCTGTGTTTGGATTTAATATAACATGCATATTGCACCTGAAGTAAATGTTTTAAATTATAATAGTCCCAAAGATCACCAACCCAAATGTTATGTTTTATCAAAATTTTATTAAAAATGGATATTAATCAATTTATTTTTTCAAAGATTAGATAGATTTGTAAATCTAACTATATTCAATAAATTCTTCAAATTCAGATAATTCTTATTAAATATTTCATTTTACAGTTAAGTTCTAAACAATTGGCAGCTATCTTGGGATATGCAAATACATTAGTATCAAGAATCGAAGATTGACCCACCATGGTTTCAAAAGTTGAAATTAATTCATTATATTTTACTTTGTACAATTAATATAACCTAATGTAATTCCATGTACTAAGTATAAATGGTTTTCGCAATAAAACGCTTGATCCAATAACTTTCTTTCTGGTATTTTTTGCTTGCACAAATGACACAGTTTATTCAAATAATTTTATAATAAAATGAAAATAGTCGACACACAATTTGTGAAACAGGGTGCAAAATCAATATCCCCAAAGCCCAATTTTCCAAATCCCCATACAAATAGAGAAAAATTTTTTTAAAAATATTCTGCAGATAAATGCCCAAAGAAAAATTCGAATAATTAATTCAATTCTTAAAATAAATGGTTAGGAGGGTCATTAAAGGTACTTCTACTGTTGAAAGCAGACGATTTCCCTCAAATCACTTCCACTTTACTACACTCCCCACTCTACTACCCCTATCACTAAGGAATTCCATTTATCAAATTATAAAAATGCTGCTTTGAACTTTTAGCAGGTGAGATACATGAAAAAGAACGTAGATTGATAGAGTTAAGTTTCAAATTAATGTGAAAAGTGTAAAGTTAAAAAAAAAATCTTTTTTCTTACATATTATATTGAGTCTGCTGAAATACGAGTCAAGCACAGAGAGTTGTACTTAAATAATTAGAATTCTTTAAACAGTGAAGTTATATAATTACTTAGGATATTTAGATCCAATCTAATTTGAGTATTTTGAATTAATGAACTTGCAGAAAAGGTAGTATGCATTAAAATTTCTCCTGGCTGCAAGAACTAGTTTTTCTTTCTTTTTATTATTAATGATCATTAAAACACTGCTTCCAAATGAGTTCCGGAAAACATCCAAAGAGTAATGAATTAAAACTAAGGTTAAGAAGTTTTTATAAATAAAGAAACTAACGATTTGTGACAGAGAGAGGAAGTGCATCCCATGATATATTTTAAAATCTCTTCTCAGCTTTTGCGGTTCTGACATTTTCTGTTTAATTTATAGCACACTAGAGATAAAATAACGCACTGACTTGGCCTGTGTCATTTAGCTTGAACGAACGTCGCTTAGGAGCTGCATAAAGACTTTTGGCGATGGATTAGATATTCTAACTTGATATTTAGAACGCATTAGTGCGACGAATACGATATTGCGAAACGATATTTGCTGCTTACTACGAATTAATACGCCTTAAAGCTGAAAAAACATATTCGATATTCTAACTCGATAATAAGGTAATACTTACGTATTATCGCAACCTATTGGCGACATTATATGAAACGAAGCACATGGTTGTCAATTCAGTGCGTACGACACACGCGAAATTGGGGTTGCCAACTTGGCGAGTTATTTTGAATGTTGGCATTTTTGCTAGAATACGTAAATACCTAAGGTACTTATGTACTAAATACCTAGTACTTATTGTACCTAGTACTTATGTAACAGGTACAATTTCGCTAAATAAAACAAACAAACATTGCCAAATAATAAGAAGTCAACAAATCGCAGCCGTGAGCAAGATTGCGTTCGCACAAGCGCGAGAATAGTTTCCACTGTTGGCTACGTATGGTGGTATTTGGCATTGATCGACGGTAAGATAGGTAAGTACGATTAAAAACTATTTGTCATAAATTAACGTGGCTTAGACCTGTAAAAAAGCTGTTTACAACGTTTTTGATATTCGTACTTTACATATGAGTTAAACTGCTTTAAAACAAAACGGAGCCTTGGTGACGGATTCGATATTTTTATTTAATATTTGGTTTAAAAAAACATGACCCTGGCAGATAAACGAAGGCTAAATGCGATATATCTCGTAATTTTGAATCGATCCATACTTACATATTGATATTTAACAACGTATGCTATGTACTGTCTACTTTTAAGGGTCATGGGGGGGGCTTACATTTGTGTAGGGGCCCAGGGCCTCAAAAGGTCTTAAGACGTCCCTGATGGCCCACATCAAAGAGTATTCATATAAACTGGCGAACAATAGCCCACACAAAAATTTTTCAAGGGGGTCTATGGTTGAAAGTGCCCCAAATCGTATCATACGTCAAGACAACAGCAATTGATCTTTCTGATTTGTCGATTTTGTTAATAAAAACAGTAAAAAATTAATTATTAAATTATTAATTAATAATAATTAATAAAATAAATTGTAGTACTTAATTAAATTTTACGTTATATATATATAGGATTAACAGCAATCGAAAAAAATCAAGGGCTTTGGAGGGGGGGTCCGGACCCTCAGGACACCTCCCTTGTGGGCGCCACACACAGCTGGCGAAACTTATTTATATGTAAAATTTATCGAGTCATACGCATCTTAAAATCAAAGTTACTTTATATTTAAAACATAAGTTTTTTATTGTTGTTTTGTATCTCGTTTTATTGTTAAAAAGCAATTTTATTAATTTTTATTGTAGTAGTACTTCAAAGCTTTTACAAACACAACAAATATTTCTTTATATAAATATCCACTATACCCAAGAAAGTCTATTCAAAACCTATGTGCTATAGGTAGTAGTAGTTTATTATATCATATGTGGAAATATTGTCACAAAGGCCCTACCAAGCGGTGAAGCCACGGAAATAGCCAAATTTCTGGTTGAAGACGTTATACTGAAGCATGGATCACCAAGGGAAATCATCAGTGACAGAGGGTGGTCATTTTTGTCAAATCTCGTTAAAGAAGTAAATAATTTATGCATGACATATCATTTGCTAACTAGTGCATATCACCCTCAGACAAATGGCCTCCCGGAAAGGTTCAATAAAACACTCGCTGACATGCTGACCATGTATGTCGATTAAGAGACGTGGCTCATGCTCATGCTCTCTTATAAAGACCCAGACCTTCAGCTAGAAGACATTAAACAAGACAAGTCAACAACGGAGCCAGTCCGGACTGTTTTTGACAAAAGGAAACCTAAACAAGTTTACTTTGGACCTGTTACAAGAAGCCGTTCGAAACAACTACAGCGGGTCGCTGTGTCTCCTAATGAGGGAGAAATGTCACAAACTGATACGCTCTGAGTGGCCGAACAGTTAGAGCACTGCTCTACCATGCAGGTGGCTCGGGTTCGAGCCTCCCAGGTACTTGTTTGTTAAATTTAGTCATGACTTTCGTTATTTATTATTATGGACATTTGCAAATTATGTAAATTGAATTTATGTTAATCTTTCCACTGGAGGTTATTCTAGAACTCTCCACCAGGTTTATAAAAGTACTGCAGCTGGATAGGTCTTCAGTTGTGGTGCTGCCCGTGTAAAACACTACGACAAAATAAATCGTGTATTGGATAACATCGCCTTATTCCTTCTACGTGACAATATTCTATTTCCTAAATCTAGGAAATATCCAAAAAAATATCTTAAATGCGAAAAAATAGTTTCAAATATATATTAATTTCAGCATATATACTAGTTTCATAATTATACAGCAAAAGAATTTTAAAATCTATTTTATTCAAATAATCTATCCTTACAAGCACACCGAACCCTTAACGACTCCCCCTACCCATTTATACATATTTGACTTCCCAAATCCGTGCACCTGCACTACAGATCTTGAAGCACATGCTGCAGAAGATGCCACCCACTCAAGAACCAAGTCACCCAAACCTAGTGAGGGGAAAAATCCCTTTCCTCATGCTCCTGTGAATAATTTAAATCCGATTAGGTCCACTCCTGGAGCCAACCGAGTGTGCCAAGGAACGGAACCATCGCCAAAAAGAATCGCCAGCAGAATACCGGCTTTATTGAGGGAAGGTCTTCCCTTGATGGATGTCGGTGATAAATCAGTAAAGGCTTTTAAGACCCGCTCTATCTGTCGGTCAACTCGGTTTTGATGTTGGGACGCCGGAATTCACTAATGGGGGATCGCCTTTCATTTTGGCGAGGATGGATCGGTTTTGGAAAAGTTTAGGGCTGGAGGAATTTTCGCGGGAGATGGGATTCTCTCTTTTAAGAAAATGGAGGGCATGAGAAGTTTTGTAGGGTGGAATGGTGTGTATTAAAAAGTTTGGAGTGTTAACAAATGCTTTTAAGTGGATATTAATTGTAATTGAGGTGAATTGTAAAGCTCCTGAAGCAAATGCTAATGAATAAAAAAAAGGAAATGGCAATTTTAATTATAAAAAAACCTTTGAAGAGTAAATTGCTTTACAGAACATACATTTTCGGTAAAAGTACGAACAATTTTTTTAAACGTACCTTTGACATTTATATAATATTTTCATGATATGTTTGCTTACACATTTAATAAAATTGGTATTTTTAAAATCCAAGTTACAATTTTATTACATTTCAGGATAAAATTTTTCTTATAATCAATAATTGTGTAAAAAATATTTGTTCAATTATTCCTAAAAAAAAATCACCGTTGTATTTCATTCATTGCTTCTTCTTTAGGAAAATAATTTAAGAGGTCAAGTTTTATTTGAAAAAAGTATTTAAATGCTACATTTTCTTTCAAAAACAATTTAAATAAGATATTCCACGGCAGCAAAAAATAGCTTTAAATTATTCCAATTTTCTACAAAGAAAATGGAATGCTTTCTGAAAAGGTTTTTTTATGAGGAGTAAATTAGTACATTAGTGATGCAAACGGAAAATCGGGGAAATTCTAAAGATAGACAATGAAATTATTAATGAAACGAAGTTGAACTCCCATTCAATTTTATTATAATTCCAGAAACGTGCAACAAATCACAACAGTCCATTAAAAAAACGGAAGTAGCAAATCTGAAACAAGTTGTCCTTGATGAGAATAAACATCGCTCTAAAACAAAATATCTTAAGAGCAGTCAGTAGGGTAAACACCTTCGGGAAATCGATTTTGAGTTTTTGATATTTCTAAAATCCCCAAATCAGGACCTTTCCAATGATGTAACATATTTGCCATTTTACTAATTAAAAGTATGTTAAAATGATTTTTAAAAAATATTCAGCTGATGAGCCACGCCCCCTTTGACAGATAGAAATGTAAACATTGACCTTTTAAATCTGGGAAGCTTTTCCAAAGTCACTCTCTGTTTTATTTATTCATACGCAATTAACTGTAGATTGACTGCAAGCGTAACTGTTAGGGTTGTTTACCTATTTTGGAGCGCATACACGTTTTTATCGTGTGTGTTTGGGTTTCTAAATTAAATATATGAAATTTCTAAAATTCACAAATTTTGAAATTTCGAATTTTTTGATTCTTGATATGGCTAGATGGAAAAAAATATTTAAAAAAAACATAAAGGTACGTTTTAAGAAGGTAGGAATACTCTCAATCATAGTAACATTACTTCAAATACTAACAACAGTAATGTCAATCCTCAAGCTGGACATACACATGACTCAAAGGAGACATGTGCAAAATAAAGTTTGATTAGAGTTTTTCTTCTTATTAAAGTAAGTATTATAAAAATACAATCATGAATTAAAATATTCTTGCATTTGCTTTCAAGAATGAAGTTCATTGTAAAATGTGTAAAAGAGGTTTAGACATGCAAGTTTTAAAAGGTAAGTTTGGGCTGGAAATTTGTCCTGAAATGTTGTGCTTGTCCATATGATGTAGAATTCTCTTTTTTAAATATTCATGAAGGAACGCAAATTGCCACAATAAATACCAGGTTTGTATATGCTAAGTGTTTTATTAGAAGATGTGCAGAAATTGGGAGAATGTTTTGCGGCATAATGAATCTTCGGCAACCACCTACAAGGTTTTCTTCTTACGGTAAGTGAATCTCAAATGCTGTAAAACTTGTTTACGAGGACTCCATTCAAAAGGCTGCGAGGGAAGCTATTTGTGAAAATGAAGGTAATAATAATATTGTGGTAGCGGGCAGAAGCACGGTTACACATCATCAAATGGTGCAGTTACTGTGACCAGCATTGATACAGGTAAGGTGATAGATGTCAATATTCTTTCGAAATATTGTATATGTAAAAAATGGGCACATAAAAACATGGTTTTTGTTCTGTCGGTGAAAATTCATGGTGTGGATATAAACAGGCTGAAGTATCTGGTAAGTCTTACAAACATAAAAAGTCTTCCGGTTGCTATTGTAGTAGCAATGCGTTCTATATTTAGATATCTTTCCCATCCTGATTTGTTGAAATAATGTTTGAATCAAAAAACACAAAACCAGTATGAAAGTTTTCATAATGTCATTTTATCACGGGTTCCCAAAACAACATTTGTACACATTGAAACACTTTCACTTGGTGTTTATAATGCTGTTTGTTCCTTTAATGATGGTAATGTATCCAAATTAAAAAAGCTTCAGATGAATGGGAGTAGAACCTGGAGAATATTCGGTAAGTGCCATGAAAATTCTCGATGGGGAAAAATTAATGAAAGCAAGCATGCTTTTTCTGGATGATGAAAGAAAATTAGAAAAGATAAAAGAGAAAAAAAAAGATAATATTAAGAAAAATAAGGTAAAAACCGGTTACAGTGCAGGATCTTTTTGATGAGGTAAAATTGTATACAAAAGTCTCTCTCTCTCTCTCTCTGTGTGTGTGTTTTCTATAAATTACATTTTTTTAAATTGTGTGTTCTTGTTCTATAAATTATTGTGTGTTCTTACCTTTTTTCTGTATTCATGAACTGGAAATTTTTATTTTATATTTCATATATATTCTTGTGTATACTGAAGTGAAATTTTTGAAATATTCCTCAGACATTTAACTAAAAAGCATATGTTGTAACACAGAAAAGGAAAAATTTTATTAAATTCATTATTGTTCTCTGCAAAAATTATATTTTTAATAAGGCTGATCAATTTTTTTAAAAAAAATTTCACTTCTGTATAAAAATAAATGTTTGTTTAATGCACACACAAATTTTTAAGCTTTAGTGTTCAATAGTAAAAGGTACATAAATGTATCTCAAAATACGTTACATGAAGCTTGTTATATACAAAAAAAATCATAAATTTCATGTTTAAAAACATAAAAATAGTTTTCTTGTTGTTTTGGATACTATTTATGTAATATTTATAGAAACTTTTTAATTCTGATATTTTAAGAAATTGTGTTTACATGTGAATATATAAAACACTAATGAAACTTTTCGAAATGCCATATAATCATGTATTACTGTCTTATAAAAGATTATATTTTTTAATTTGTGTCTTCTTTCTCTATAAATTAATTGTATGCATGAACTGGAAATTTTCATTTTATATTTCATATATATTGTGTATACTGAAATGAAATTTTTGAGATATTCCTCAGACATTTAGCAAAAAAGCAGATGTCGTAACATAGAAAAGGAAAATTTTTATAAAATTCATTATTCTACTCTACAAAAATTACATTTTTAAACATGCTGATCAATTTTTTAAAAAAAATTCACTTCTGTATAAAGATAAATGTTTATTTAATGTACACACAAATTTTTAAGCTTTCGTGTTCAATAGTAAAAGGTACATAAATATATCTCAAAATGCAATGCCCTTTTTCGTTGCACGAAACTTGTTACATACCAAAAATACACAAATTTCATGTTTAAAAACATAAAATCAGTTTTCTTGTTGTTGTTTTGGATACCATTTATGTAATATTTTAAGAATCTTTTTAATTCTGATACTTTAAGACATTGTGTTTACATGTGAATTTATAAAACACCAATGAAACTTTTCGAAATGTCGTATAATGATGTATTACCAAAGCCATATTTTCATGTATTGACACATTTTCACATGGTATTTATGATGTGTTATAGTCAACTTGGATGACAGTAATGTATCAGAACAGAAAATTCTTCAAAAATTGATGCATAATTTGAGAAAAATGATGCAAATGCTATGAAATATCTCGATAGATTAAAAGTAAAAAATGCTATATATGTATTTTCTGAGAATTCTAAGTAAAAAAAATAAGTAAAAAGTCTTAAAAGTTATTGAGAATAAGCTAATATTTAAAAAAAATAGTGTAAATACGAATTGTAATTCATAATTTCTTTGATGAAGTGACATTTTATAATAAAAATGCAAATATCTCAAAACGGTGTTTTCAAAAATGCGTGTACCTTTTTATAAGAACCTATTCAACGGAAGCACTTGCACACCCACAATCTTCACTGAATATTACTGATATATAACTATATATACTAAACTAAGCTTTTATTAATATTCCCATAATATTTTTGTAAAAGTCAGTTATCGTGAAAAAAAGACATTTTTCAAAAAATTCATAGTGATACTGTTGCGATGAATGTTTTTGAAAAAACCGAACAATATATTTGAAAAAGCTTCCGATCAGTTTAAATAAAAAAGTCTAATTAATATACAGAAAAAATTTTAAGTCTGTACATTTAATAGTTTCTGAGAAAAAGGTACATAAAAACGCTCAATTTAACATTGTCGGTATAGGGGGTACTGACTACTCTTAACTTGACTTGCGAGAAAGGGGATACGAGGGGGGTCACATTGGCGCTGGACCTTGGCGAGGTGCATTGGCGATAAACCTTGGTCAAGTGATGGCACTGATACCTTACCCTGACACAATTCACACACCAGAATTCCTGGTCACGTCAACTTCATTGAGCCTCGATAGATTTAATGTGTATCATCTCCTCACCATGATGGATCTTTAAAAGCACCAGAATCCGAATCCAAGGAATGAAAGAAAAAACTCTTTCATGAGTTCGTGATCAATTCTACTAAGCTACAACAATCTTCACGATAATTATTGGATTTAAAACATACGAGAATTAGATGGTTAGCACACATGAAACAGCCACTTCAGAAAGGCATTTACGCCACAAGATATTGCAAGTCTCCGGAAGAAATATTTAACCATGTTGATTCTACAGACAACCATATTGATGAAAGTATTGCAGGGGCAGGAATTTGTGTATGCACAACTTTCAAAGTTATCCCTTGTAAGCTTGACGGGATTCATGTCTGACGATTTGGGTTGTTTATTCATTCGCTTGAATTGTTCGAAATGTTTCTGAAACCAAGCATAAATGATTCTGACCCAGTGATACTGCGCTTTGTCATCCTGAAAAATTCCATCGTTGTTTGAAAGCAAGAAGTCTGAATGGCCTCAAAAGGTCTCCAAGTAGCCGAACGCGATCTTTTTCCTGTCAATGCTATACAAAAACAGCTTGAACATTATGGAGCAACCCCCAATTTGCACAGTGCCTTATTAGCAATTGGGGACATGACCTCTTTAGGTGTGGCCACACTCAAACCCTAGCATTGTTTGTTACCAATTGGAATTCTAACTCTTCTGATACCTACAATGCTTTTCCACTCAACTGGAATCTAACCCTATATGTTTACTTGCGTAACAGAAGTCGTGGTAGCTGGGTGGCGCGTTGTTAGTAAAAGTATTCCAGACTCGTCTTCTGTTGCCATATCCCATAAACACTAAATTTTGTTTTAATGTCCTTATAAGTCCCTCTGTAGTACATCCCACATTAATTATTGCTGTTATATGAAGCCACTGATCTATATCTTTCAGTAGAAGCGGTTGCCCACTGGGCAGGCAAGTGGGCAACCGCGATAATGCCTAAAATTATTCTCGGCGCACTCTTCACACTATAGATAGAGGAATGTTGAGTTTCACAACCCTTTCCAAAACAAACCCTTTCCTATATATCTAACTGACATTCCACATTTAAAGTCTGTTTATTCTCGTCGTGTAGCTCTAATAACTTCAGAAAACATTTCTCACGAATCTTTTGGGGGGGGGGGCACAAATGAAAAATCCTGATAATGCACTCCCCATTTATACTTTTTTTCGCCATGCTGCTGTCATCTAATATTTAGGTATTGCTATCCAATGACTTTTGGCACTTAAAAGTATGTGTTCAACTCATTAAAATTCAAACCACTACAAATAATAACGACAAAATAAAACCAAAAACTTCAAAAATAAATCCTGGAACAAAACTCCAAGATTCTCAACAAATTAAAATTAAGAAAAGACACTCAGACATATTTTGACATAACAATCTACCTTGAAAGAAGAGGGAAAAAACTTTAGTTTTATTCCACTTGTACATTTTGAAACCTCAAAATACCTTTTTTAGACGCAAGAAGATACATTGTTGCATTAATTTTTGAAAAAGAGCAAACATCTTGCGGAAACCACAAGAGAATTCTTTAAATTAGCGACTAATCCAAGAGAAAAATTACACAAGCAGTCTATTAAAAATTCTCTAAGAATATGATCGAGGAGCACTTGAGCAATAAAAAGTTGGAAAAATATTTTCTTTGTTCGAATCACTGAAGGATTGAATCCCTTCTCAAGTTCTGTTCCAAATCCAAACCGACAGCCATCGGTTTTAAAATTTTACGCTTGTCGTCCTTAAGCTTTAAAAAGACCCCCTTATATCCCATGAGTACCAAAGAGGAAAAAAATAAAGGCTTTTATTTATTTTTTTTTAAAAAAAAAGATGATGAATCGATTCCTGTGTTTTCAGCAAGTTACGGTAAATTCTTTGTCAGTTGTTTGGATGTTTCGCTTCAAATAAAAAGATTCAAAGAAAGGGGGAATAGGATTCCAATAAAGATGTCTTATTTTTTTTTTTAACATTCTCTCGTCTTTAGGTAATTTTTATAAGTTAATTTATTGATTTATCATGCATTAAAGAAAGATTTATATTTCGGTATAGAATGTTAAGGAGATGTTTGATTTTTTTGTGTGGATAGTTTTGAATATATCCCGATAAAATTATGATCGAAAGAATGTTTGATGATTTTTTTTTTTACAAAAAAAGTAGTGGATTTAATTTATAATAGCAAATAATGCTTTTATATATAGAAAAAGTAAAAAAGTACCTTAAAGATTTTGGAATTTTAAATTTTATTTGAAGTTTTAGAAATAAGGTGGATTAAACTATTTCTGGTTGTTAAAAAGCTTATTATTACAAAAAACATTCTCTACTATTGTCACTACATTCTAGATATATAGGTTTTGAAATTTAAATATATCTTTATTTCAAAATCATTTCTCTTTCTTAAAACCAAAGCAAATGCATGCTACTTAGCCAAAGTAATCTCCTGGAGCTAATATGCATTTATATAGTTTTAAAATCCAACATATTCACTTCCTAAAGACATGTCATTCGAATTTTAATTTTGAGCTACAAATTAGTTACTAAGACATCTCAGTTGGTATCTTCATTTTTTAACTGCCACATCACACTAGGCGATGGTTTTATGGTTCAATTCTGTTTAATCAGGAAATACAATATCGTACTGGGAATATGCAGTTGAAATGTAAAATATTCTTTACTTCACCCCCATTCCTTGCAGTCTATATTCTAACTGTGCTGAATCCTAAAAATAGTACGCAATACACTACGAATTGGTAAAGTCATAAATTAAACTCAAGTATATATAATCCATCAATCTATATACAGGGTGGTCCCAAATTCATGGTGCAAAGTTTAAGGGTAGCCGCCCATCCGGTATAGTAGTTAGTAACGCTGACTGTGGTGCCGTAGGGACTGGGTTCGAATTCCGGAAAAGGCATTGATGTTTGGATGTAATCCTTCCTTTTTATCTTTGTGTTGTAAGCCCCGTGTGTTATATTGTGTAATGCACGGGGTTTATAAATGTTCTCAATAAAAAAAAACTTTAAAGGTAGGTACAGGACATTGTAACAATCATTTTTTGTATAGGAGTGTACGAGCGCAAGTGACGCGGTGGAGTACAAACACAAAAAATAAGATACGAAAGGAAAGACAAAGCATTTATTGAAAGCGTCGTTGACATGTGTAATGTTTACAATAACTGTTCATAACTGTTCAGCGCATGAGCTATGAAGTCCAGCTGCAGCGCACATTGATGTACTACTCACTAGCAGTCGAAAAGAAAGTCTGCCGGATTCAAAGCTTGCACACTCGCTGAAAATAGAAGTGTAAGCGATTTTCGTTTAGCACTCTACAAACGGTATGATGACATCACACTTACTTGATGAGCAACAGCTCTTGCACTTGACTCGGGTTTATCAGCCACAACGTTCAATATGCCTTCTTCCAGGCTTGGACTGCGTACAGCTCTTCGTTGATCAGCATAATGTCTGATGACATGGAACGAATGCGTTTCACGAAGTTGACGATGTAACCGCTGAAAAGTGTGATCCGGCATTCGTCGATCACGAAACTGCGCGTGATAATTCGCAGGGCTGCTCTGCCGTTCCTATTTGCACGACCGTACATGTAATGCATGTCTGCACTTTCGGTTTAAGTAAAGTCTCCCGTCGTGGACGTCAGCCCAATTGCGAATGGCGCTTTCCTCTACTGAGATGCATCATGTTGAATGTCAGAAACACATCCACTGCTCCAAACCGGCAACGTAACCAACCGATAGCTCCATTTCTCTTTTCTTTTATTTTCCAAGTTTGCGCCTTACCGCGTCATTTGCTCCCATACATTCCTATACAATAAATGATTTTTACAATGTCCTGTATCTATCCTTAAAGTTTGCACCAGGAATTCGGGACCATCCTGTACATAGGAAAAACAACATCCACATTCATCACGAGATCTCCGGAACTAATAGAACAACTACTTGAAATTTGCCAGGCATGTTTCTTTTTTTAAAAAAAAGAGTTCCGCTAAGAACAGGATTGAAGGAAATAAATTCCCTTGAGGGGTTAGATGGTGTTATAAATGAAAATTCCCGTATTTGAACTATAAACCATTGCGACTTTAAATTTCGCCGGCACGTTTCTTTTTGAACAGAAATCTGCTAAGAAAAGGTTATGAGGATATATATTTCCCTAAAAAGGGTTTCGAGGGCGTTCAAGATAAATAAAATTTCATTTTAAGAATTTCATTCAAGTGCTGTTCGTTTTAAATCAAAAGGTTACGGCTATAAAATGCTTTTATTCGCAATCGAAAATTTAATGCAAAGATTTAGATATCAGTAGATTAAAAACAATATATATTCATACACAGTGGTGCCCACAAGGGGAAACCCCCGGGCAGGAATCCCCCCCCTAGTCTTTCATTTTTTTCGAATGATTATAATCCTACGGATATAGTACGTAAAGTTAAATAAACAATTGGTAATTAATAATTAGTTTTGTTATGTAATGCTAATTATTTATTCAAAAATTTATTTTTTACTCGTTTTGTTCCCGACGATCGACAAAATCAAAAGAATGTTAGTCGGCGTATTAGGGTATGGCCCGAGAATGGTGGAGTTTCGACCCTGGACCCCCCTGAAAAACTCCTGGGTGCGCAAATTGTCAAACAACAATATGAAATATCTAGCGAAATAAATTGGTAATGGCTAGTATATACACACCGATACTAGTCTAATTCGATGGCTTTTGGGTCATAAAGTTTTAAGATTTTAAGTTTTCTGTTGTTGAACATTAAAAAACATTAAAAAAAACTCAAAAATTATGAATGCGAAATATTGAAAGGTAGTCGAAGAATAAAATAGCTGGCTTTTGTCGCAAACATAACAATTCATTCACAAGTGAATATCAAACTACGCGACTAACAACATATTGTTGTCACCTTATTTGTCAGTATCAACGTTTTCAAACAAAAATTGCTGCTCACAAAAACGAATTAAAGAATGTAATTAATCTCATTATGACTCATCTCAGTCGTTATTACTAAAATTAAAATTTTCAGAATGTGCTAAAACCGAATTAAATTGATATGAAAATGAATTCGAAAGAAGATTTTCGGCCTTAAAGAAAAGTGAAAATTAATTTCAATTATTTCTTTCCCCTTGTCCATTGATGTTAAAAGTGTTAATGAGAATTTATAACTAGCATTAATTGAAATTCAGTGCGATTTCGTACTGCAACAAAAATGCATGAGAATTTTGGGATTCCAGATTTCTACAATTATTTATCACCCAAATCGATTTCATAATGTGTTATTAACCATAAAATTGCGAAAATATTAAAATTAAGACCACAGATAGTGTATGTGTAAGAAATTTTAGAAGATAACTACACCTCTACAAATTCAACCAAATTTTAATTTGGTTAATGAAAAATTTCGCGAATTTCTTCATAAATATATTATTTTATTTAATTACTATTAATTACAATAAAAAGAAATTTTCCCACTTATTTTTAATATGTTTGATTTTGTGTATTATGGTGTTATGAATGTTTGGTTCTATAGTAAAGTTCTAAAATATAATTCGTTAAAGTACGGAAAATTGCCTTAAAATTTCGAAGAACACATTTATTTTTGTTAGGCTTAGCTGTGCTAATGTTGCAACTAGTCTAATGACAAAATACGAACTGTTGCCAATCCGGGAAACTGACGAAGGTTACACAGAAATTGCTTCCAGATTTACAAGTATAATTATAAATACAGTTAGTTTACATAAAAAACAAAACATAGTAAATTACAAATGCGTAAATATAAAGCTATAAAATTCTTAAAATTAATTATTTTTCAAATTATAATGTTCTTAAAGTTTATTATATTTCTGTTTGTTTATTAGTTTTCAAAATATAATCTTCTATAATTTGATGCATTTTTTGTTTTGTTTATTAACTCACTCGCGCAGCAATTAGTTGGCAACGAGTTGAACAGTTGCTTTCCTACAATGGTCATGTATGAAAGGGTCACAGATAATCATTCTTCCTAGAAAGGCGAGAAAACCTCGGCAAAAGTTTATTAAGAAACTACCATAGAATCAATAGTGAACAAACCCCCTGAACGAAAACTAGTCCAAAAGAAACGACTGCATTTTTCAAGAGGACTCTGTTCCCGTTAGTAAGGTAAAGACGACCCAGGGATGGTTGAAAGAGAATGTGTTGCGCGCGCAGACTTCATAGAACACAAAGATTGGCCTTCCAGCAGTCCGGATTCAAATCCACTCGACAATAATTTGTGGTCAGTAATGGAGGTAAAGATGTGTTAAAACGGCATCCCAATTAGAATAGTCATATAAGTTCTTTAAGGAATCAGTGATGAAAATTCTCTTGGAGGTTAGTGCATGTTTCATAGACGATTGGCGAAATAAACTTAAAATTCCATATGAAATCAAAAGGTGATCACTTTAAATACAAGGTATAATGTTAAATTTAAAGGTAAAATAAAGCTCAAAGAAGAATTTTAGTTTTAAATTTGATTATGAAGCTATTTTAACTCCTTTATAATTGTGCCGGAAATCGATGGGTAGGTCAGGCTTAATATTTAAAAGGACTTGCAGTGGTTAATACCTGCTTTAAGCCTACACAGCCATCTATTAAGTTTGGAATTTGTACAACTGCAGTATCGCATAAAGGGTTAAAATAAGGCTTAATTTCAACTGGAAATAGTCAAAAAGTACAAATTACACTTTGAAATTCTGTCTTAAAAACAAAACTTGATTATGTGAGATAAAGGAAGATAAGAAATCAATTTGCAATTACTCATTTATCAGATCACCGTTCAGATGAGATAGTGGGTAGTAAGCTGACTGCTGTGTTGAAGGCCCCGGATTTGAGCCCAGAAGAAGGGATTCATGTTTGTGAATGTAATGTGTTTGTGCCGTGTGGAAGGCGTGCTAAATATTTGATGATCTGAAGGTTCTCTAGAGAGGTAGGTGGAAGGGTAAGAGAGGTGGAAGACACCCAGACTACCAGTGTCGAATTAAACGACATGGAAGCTCCTTGGCAGTCGAATTCTCGGGGCCCTGTAGCCTGTTTTAGAGCACTTACAGGAAAAAACACGCGCTCTTGTGGGCCCTTAAAAAGCGTGGGGCCTGCTCCACCTAATGAGTAATGCAGCACTGCAGACTACCCCTAGGGTGTTCTTCAGGAGCAAACAGAGAAAACCGTACAGTAACCTGCATGTGTACAAAAGGTGTGGTCAAAACGGCGGACATAATCTCAACCTCCTTGCCGCGAGGAATTTCTTGAGCCTCGATCTGAAGTTACTGTCATTCGGATGGTATAAATAACAACATCAGAAGTAAAAATACCCTGTAGATCTTTTCTCATCTTCTCAATAAAAAATATGCTACATAATATTTTTATATTTTGAAATGGATTAGACTAAATAAAGATTCTAAATTTATAAAACTTAAATAATACAGTAATATAAAAGTTTTAAATTTAATTGACAGCAATTTAAGAAGACCGCAAATATCGCAATACAAGTAATCTAATTTGCTATTTTATTCAAACCCTAACCCTTTAGTTTCAATAACTCGGAGAAGCCACACAAAAAAGCGACTACCGTACGATCAAACACATCACGTTAACATCTCTGGCATAAAATCAATATTTAAGCTCGATAAGTCACGATATGCTTACATCCTAATACTTAAATAATAACTATAACACTTTTATAAGACTCCAGACAGTCCAATGACTTACTAGGATGAAATATAAATATATCCCAGACTCTGATTTTAAATTGATATCTAATGTTTTTACTTCATACATTAGCTAGTAAACAAAATGGAACTTTAATAACGCTATGTCCCGGAAACGAGGAATTTCTTCTTTTTGGCAAAATACTCAAGATGGAAGAGAGTAACTATCAATAAATCAATGAAATCGACATTCCTTCACATCCAATGAGTATCCACCTTGACGTCAATTATTTCTAGAAATCCAATAAGTGTTGGGGGGGGGGGGAGCGGATAAGTGTGGCTTCATTTTCAGAAGCAAGTTCCGGAACTTTTATAAATAGTTGATTGAAGAAGTTATTTTGCACTCTCTGAATGGAGTGCAGTGCTTGCTTGAGACTCGGAATTTCGAATTTTTCGAATTTCTAAAGGGTGTCTGGGAAAGTAGGAAAGAATGGGGTGTTTTTAAATTTTTCATCACCGGGAATATTCAGCTTAAAAATGTCTATCTTGCTTCTATGATATTTCATCTATATTTTCCCAATAATAATGAATCAGTTGATATTAAAATGAGCAAAAAACCTTAGTATATATATTTCACTGTTTAATAGAGTGTTCTTTATGGTAATGGTTCTCAATTATTGTATACCAATACATTTAAGTATTAAAGGAAACACTGGAGCCTCTATACAGTAGTACGATTTGTTTTTTATGTGGTAATTGTTCTCAATTATTGTATACCAATATATTTAAGTATTAAAAGAGACTAGGGAGCTCATATAGTAGTACGCTATTTGCTCTTTATGGTAATGGTTCTCAATTAATGTATACCAATACATTTAAGTATTAAAGGAAACTACGGAGCCCCATATAGTAGTGCGATTTGTCCTTTATGTGGTAATTGTTCTGAATTATTGTATACCAAGACATTTAAATATTAAAGGAAACTAGGGAGCCCAAATAGTAGTAAGATTTGTCAGTGTCGATCTAAACTCATTTCGGGCCGTAGGCGCAAAAGATCTAAGGGCCCTCTTCGCACTGGAGGATTGAAATTTATTACCAGAAAACCTGGTTAAGTCCAGATTATTCGGGCCTTTTTGCAACTTTCCAAGCCACGGGGCCCTGGGCACCCCCCTCCCCCCAACAGCCTATTGGATAAACCTACCCTGCGATTTGTTCTTTATGGTAATGGTTTTCAATTATTGTTTATCAATACATTTAAGTATTAAAGGAAACTAGGGAGCCCCTATATATTAGTCCGATTCGATTTTTCTTCCTTACTAACGTTGCCCTTTGAATCTATATAAGAGGACTATTGACAACGAATTTCGTAATTTTGAACCTAGGCCAAGTGACGAGTACGACACATGAGTTGTTATCCCATTTTCTCACGACACAGCAATGTGAGAATTGAGTTTTGACTGATTTAACGCGCATCAATCTTTTTACAGAGCAAATATTCTGTGACACCAGAACTCAAGATCACGACTCGACATAAAGAATGCTAGCTAGGAGTTTCTGGCCATGAATTTTCGACTACTGCGGCCATTATTACGAAGAGAGGAACAAAATTTATGACCAGTAAATGTAATGCAAAGTTAAAAAGGACAATTTTTTTGCTAAAAATCAAACGAAAACATTGATTTAAACACAGCAATCGACTAAAGTTTTTGGTTCATTGAACAAATAGAAAGTGGGGTATTATTTTAAAATATGTAAATATTTTCAATACTACATATTTTTATGCCAATCCCTTCTCCCACAAATTGAAGGGTTATGGTCGCGAACTTACAGCTGGCTCCGTCGAATCGCGGGTTCGAGGCTTAATGCCACTGAGCACCCGCTATATAGAGAGGTTGATGCACTTTAAATCTCACGAGGCTCAAAGCTTCCCCAAATGACGCTATGTGGAAGTTAGGGAAGGAAGAGCCAGCGTCCTAGTCCTTTGAACGTGGTTCACAAGTAAAAGATCTGTTGCTACCAGCGCGCGTGTTGCTTTGGAGTGCAAAGTAATATAAATCAAATAAAATCCCCTGCATGTCAAAAATATCAATGCCAGGACTAAGTGTGGGTGAGATTTATATTAACATCACACTATAAAGCAGCATAAAGGCTATTGGCAGCGAACCTCGTAATATTGAGCTTCTATGAATTGAATAGGATGACACATGAGCCGGCACCCCTTGCAGCAAACAGGAGTTCTTTGACCTCGACCTATTTAATGTGCATCAGGCACCTCTACAAGGTGGCTCTTCAGTGGTAGACTCGAACTCACGATACGTCGGCCACGAGTTCGTGGCCAACCACTAGACTACAGTGGTCACAGCAACGGCAGGAAAAACTCTCGCCTATAATGTTCATAGAATTCAATATAGTTTTCTCTTTTTCTTCAAGGATGCAATTCCATTCAGCAGTAATGTTTATAGTACAAGGTATGATTTGAGAAAAAGGTTTAAAGCCACAGCATTTGAAAACTACATATAGTGGAGAAATTTATTCCCCCAGAGTGGAGACAAATGGCGCTGCTTGTCATACAGCTGGTTTGCGGGGAGACAGGGAAAGTGGAGACGGTTCAGGACGATTGAAATGGCAATAGCTTAGGAAATTGGTTTCTTTTGGAAATACGAGCCTTGATTCGATCTTTATGGGCAAAGAATGTGCCCACATCTGAACATTCACAGTTAATCGTTGAAGTTTATGGTGAAGAATCAATGAGGAAACAATATGCTGCGAAATGGTGTCACTCTTTTCAATCAGGCAGACAGGATGTCGAAACCTCAATACAGAGCGGCTGGACTAGTTCTTCAACGAAAGAAATCAACACGGAACAATCAACACAAGAATGATTCAAAGTGATCGACGGTAACTAAGTAAAATCTCGTCAGAGCTATGGCAGCGTGCAACATATGTGCTCGATTATTCCAAGACAGTGCTGTGAAAACTTCCGCCGAGACCTGGCTCAATGAACAGGGGCTGACTTCTACCAAGACGGGTTAAACAAGTTGGTACTACGTTCTGATAAATGCCTAAATAGATTTGGTGATTATGTCGAAATGTGATAGGCACGTAGGCCTCTTAATTCTGTTTTGTATTTCCTGTATTGTTAATAAATATTTCTTTATTCGACTTGTAATCTTTTTTTTTTCTGATCACCTCTCGTACCTTCCTAATTCGACATTTTAAGCAATATTTTAAAGTAATGGCGCAAATATTGAAACACTGTATCTAACATCTTAAATGCCAAACGAGGCTTAACATTTAATCTTCCTAGAAAGTTCTTTGTTTAAAAACGTTCTAGAAAGGGCTTTCTGTACAAAGGGCTATTCCCAAGAGGGATTATCTCAAAAGGTGGTTTACAAAGGGTTGTTTTGTAGCACTACAAAACGCAGAAGGGAGAGAAAATAGCTCTGAAACTCTTTAAGGACACAAATTACTCTCCAGGGAAATTTTGCTAAAAGTGATGAACTGAGCAACCAAAGAGATGAGGTTTTATGCGTGCCAAAAATTTTAGCATAAGACGTTAAAAACCCACTTATACACAGAAAAAGGTACAGCATAAGTTTCAAAGTATAAAAAAAAATGCTAATTTTTACTCATTTCTTCAAAAATACGAATTAAGTAATACATCATCCCAACGTTAGATGAATTAAAGCGAACTAAATAAATTTAAAAAATGTAGCAAAAAAATGTATTTAAGAAACAAAAATAGCTTTGCTCGTTGGTATATTTTTTTTTCTATTAATTTTATTTTTGAGTTTTTCTCGGAACTTTCTGATTATAAACAACTTTCGTTTAAAAAGTTTTCTTTTTGTTCAATTTCTACTAAAAAATTATACTTTCGTTCGGATTAATTTAATTGAAAATGTAATACAAAGCATAAAGTTTAGTTTTAAATTCGTACAAGTTTCAGCAAAACAATTTGGATTTGAATAGAGAAAAGAACCAAATATTTTAATTAGAAACATATTTTGTAAAGTAAAAACACCAGTAGAAATAACTGGGTATAGAAGTTGGAATGTTTTTCTATTTGCTTTAACAAAATATTGTATCCGTTCATTATAATTTTATCCATTCTTATTTGTATGAAGAAAACTTGTTTTTACCGTTGAAGATTAAATTACATATTTTCAAAATACGATTTATTGAATTTTCCTATGTCTTTCCTTTAAAGAAATATTATAGAATATTTAAAAACCAAAAATGATTCATTTTTTAAAAAAATCAAGGTTGGAATGCATTGGCGAAAGCAACAAGCATTAGTGCCGTATATTGAAGATTTTTTTAAAATTTTTATTACTAGTCTATATGTTTTGGAAATCAAATGAAGAAGTGCAGTCAGATTTCTATTTAGCGAAGACTATCCCCCCCCTCCCCCTGGAAAAAATTCTTCATGTGGTAAATTCATTAAATAGAGATTCATCTTTCAATGTTTTTCTGTTCTTGGTTAAAGGAGAAAGTTCGGAAAATAGAGAAAATCTTACAATAGTGGTTGGTAGAATAAAGGTCCGGCTCTATTTGAATGCAATTATTATTACGTATTAGTTAAGAATGCGAGAATTCTTTCTAGATCGAAAGACCCTTTTACTTAGTTCTTTATAATAGTTTTTTAAAGATCTTTTATTTGTAAGCTATCGTTAATAATTTTGTATATGTGGAAGATAAACAACTCATTTGAAAACTTTACAGATAAATGAAATTTTAATGACACCTAAGCTAACTTATTTAAAACCTCAAGTATTTTAGTACTAGAACTTCAGATGACCACTTAAATTTCAATTAATTCCAATAAATTTTCGATTTCGAACCCTTAATGCCTATTCATGAGCAAAATTTAATTTTTGTTCAAAGGCCTGAGTTCGAATCCCGGAGAAGGCATGCATGTCTATGAATGTACAGTGCCCCTTCGCGGCATGAGGGTACTATAAATAACCGTCGGGCCACAAGGCCTCTCATGAGGTTGATGGGAGGGAAACAATAGAGTTGGGATGACCCTGACCACCTCCAGAGTGTTCTCACTCAAAACTGGGGTGGAACCGAGCTAAATCTTTCTGTCACTTGTATGATGCTCAAAGTTACGGCTAACGACAGGCGTACATCTAGCCCTTTATCGTGATGAATTTCGTGTTCCACAATCTGACGCCTTCAGGTAGATGGCATTAGGCATAACAACAATAATGACATTTTATAAAGTCGAGGTATCTAAACTGCAACTTTCAACTAAATATATTATTAAATACAAAAAATCTCTTCATCAACTAAAGCTGTTTATATTTTGTTTTTTTTAAATTGTGTGTAAAAACAGTTATAAAATCCCCGTATTAAACGGAAGTATAAATCACAAATTAAAAAGGCAAGAAAGAAAAAAAAAACTTTTGAGGTTATGAAGGATTGCAATTATTTACAACAAATTCACAGAACTTTTTAAAAGCACTTCTGGTGGAAATAAGTTCGTGAAGATTCGATGCCCAATTTATAATAAGTCCCTTGAAAGCTAGTCTTAGGATCTTTCGTTCTCTGACAAACTTGGGACACAGAAGCAGCACATATTCTACATTTTCCTCGCCACCAATATTAAAATCACATGTAGATGAAGGAACTAAATTAAATTTGTTCAAGTAAATTTTAAAGTTATCATAACAAGTGAGAAATTGGATTATTTTGTAATTAATATAAGAATGACGGCAGGACAGTCTCTTATTAATGGTTGGAAAACATTTCTTTTTTAAGCTCTCTTTATTTGAAATGAGATATTCTTGGTTCCAAGACTTCACCATTCTTTCTTTCATAATCCTCTTGTATAACGATTTAGGAAAATTAACGATAATGTCAGTTTCACGCTGGGTGATAGAATTTGCAAGCCTATCGGCCTGCTCATTTTCACAAACGCGCTTGTGTCCGCGAACAAATGCAAAATCTATTGAGATGTTTTTATCTTTTAGGCTTTTAGATCTCGACGGTTACGTTGTTTGACGAAAAAATACACCGCAGAGAATCCAAGGAGGAAAGAGAATCGGTGCAAGTGAGATAGCCTGAGAATGCACTATTTTGTTCAGTGATCCATTTAATGGCGAAGTTTAAACATAAAAGTTCAGCTACAAAAACTGTGCATTCATCTATATTAACACACATTAAACTCTTAAAAACCTTTCACCTAAAAGTCACCCACTTGCATCAAATTACAATAACTTTATCCCCAAGTCGTCAAACCAAGCACAACGTTTTCTCTAACTCGTCACATTAACACAAGAGACTCTCACGTCCCTTAATCCGTGGGCGATCATTTATTCCAAAGGCACTTACGCCATGTCAATCCAAGCTGCAAAATCTGTCGACGGTATGCTGGATAAACATACCTGTTTATGCTGCCTAAAACACAAAACAAAATTACACCATCCACCCCCACACACGACAAAACATAAATAAACAAAAACTTACCGTGATGATGATAAGAGGGTTGAGGGGGAGGCCCGGTTGTCAGCAGAGATGGATGACTTCCTCCCAGAATCGTCTGGTGCACCCCCCTGCAGAAGAAGAAGAAACAGAATTTTTTACTTCACTTCACATCAGTGCCTTATATATTTTTTAAACAACAAAACAAAACTCTTTAAGGTGGAAGAGTAAAAAGAGAGAAATAAAAAGAAAAAGAAAAAATTGACAAGATGGAACGTGTTCTTCTTAAAAGCTGTATGCACAAGCGAAAATATGCTTGACACGAGATCATAAATATTTATGCACATGGGTCCTAATCTAGTTGTATTCACTCTGTACCCAAAACCATCTCTCTCTCTCTATCCATCTGGTTGGTAAAACGAATTTTTGGCTTAGTTTTATCGAAAAGTGTTGCCTTGTTTTTTGGCGTGTTTTTCTCCGGCGAACAATAGTTATTGCCTCCGAAAAATATAGTTGAGTGCATGACTTAAAAATGAGTGAGAGATGAATTTGGCGAAAAATGGACCGTGAAGTTTTCCCTTGAAGAAGCGAGAAGATTTGAATGCATTAGCGTAGGAGAAGTTGAGTGTGTTATGATATGCTAGGGGGGCTAAGGCAACTGATTTATGTGAAAGGGGTAGTTTTTGAAATAAATTTAAATGTTATAAGGTCAGAAATTTTATTTTATGGATGAGAATGAAGATGAAGTGGGTATTTTATTTATATTCGGCGTGAAAACACCATTTACGTAACGTCATTGTTTGAATTAATGTTTATGTAATGACGCCATCATGAAAAGAAGGCAGTGTAATAAATAACAATAAAAAGCTTCGCTATATCTTAACTTTAAAAACGCTGAATTTAAGTATTCATAAGAACAAAGTCAAAAATTTAAAAGAATGAATGATTGTTGCTGAAGGCTGTTTACTTACTTTTATATTAAACAATGCATCATATAAAAAAATGCTTTCTTTCAAACAAAATCTTTCATAAATTAAAGTGACCGTGGATGCCAAATGGTCGGGGTTGCAGTGAATGAGTGTTTATTATCGTCATATTTGAAACACGAGGGTTATTGGTGACCCACCTCGTGATTTTGAACTACGGTCGAGACGAGGACGACACTCAAGGAGTCACACAAGTCTCCTAACTTCCACTTTACACCAACATGAAAGTCAGCCAAGACAGATTTAACGTGCATCAGTCCCTCTTCATGGCGGGTCAGTGGTATCAGGACTCGAACCCGTCGATTCGACAACGCCGGGAACGAGTCCATAACCATGGTTGCTAGACTTCCGAAGCCAAGGTTTCAAACTTATGACCAGGCATTGCTTTAGTCGAATCGTCGATCCAAATCCCAAAAACCTACCGAGTAGAGGAGCGGATCCTCGTTAAATCTGCCAACGTTGAATGTGATGTGGTGTGGAAAATTGGAGAGGGCGGTATCGGCACGAATGTGTGACACTGGCCACTTGACTGTAGTGCAAAATACGCAGCCATCGCCAATAGCCCATGTGCAGCTTCGAGGGAGTGAGTGAGTGAATTTTAACATTACACTATTCAGCTACTCAAGGGCGTTTGGCAGCGGACCACGAAATTTCGAACCATGGTCAAGTGACGAGGACGATACCTGAGCTGCTAGCCCCTCTTCTAACTTCCACACCACCCCAACGGGTGGTTGTTTGAGCCTCGACAAATTAACGTGCATCGGCCTACTCTGCTCCGTGAGTCTTCAGCGGTATCAGGCTTGAACCCAAGACACATCGGCCACGAGTCCATTACCTTGACCAGTAGGCTACTGTGGCCGTCTTGCAGCTTCAAAATGAGTGAAATCAAACAAATTACCCAATACATAAATTAAAGCACAAAAAATAAATATTATTAAGATTTTTCAATCAGTGTGTATAATATTTCAAGAACACTTTCGTCTTGATATACATTTATAAAATAGCGTTTAATGAGCTTTAATTAGCTTACATTTTATATTTTGAGCTTCGCTTGTCTTTTTTTAAAAAAAATAAATAAAACTCTCCTCGATACGTGAAATGTCTCATTTTTAAGCCAATATAAGATACTTTCCGTTGAATGTTAGTCATATTTCCTTTCCATATTTTTTATTTTTTGAAGCGAGAAAAGGTTAACGCGAAATATTGAAAATTCGAGAAATGATATCTTTCAGAGAGACTAGAGAGAGAAAAGAAGTCTCAGTCTAGAAAAATACTTTCTGATACATTTTTTTTGAAAAATATTTCTAACATTTTTTTAACACTTTATATATGTTTCGCAATAAACTTCGTAGTAAAAACAAATCAAAAATTGCTTTCTCCGTAAGATTAATTAAAGTCCAATTTCAACAAATAGTTATTTATAAAAAATGGATAAATATCTCGAAAACAGAAATATTTAATAACTTTTCAAATTGTATTACAAAATACACATACACTTTTCTCGAGTGAGTGAGAATTATATTGAAATCTCACTGTAAGGGAACAAGAGAGCAAATAGTGACGGACCTCGTCATTTTGAACCTCAGTCTGCCATGAGCCCAAGGACATAGTTTGAGACTCCGAATGAACATACATTGTTGTAAAAAATAATTAAATTTATTTTTTTAAATCAATTTACTGTCAACCAAGATTATAAACCGGGGGGAGCAGTCAAATTAGATGGCTACCTTAAATTCCCAATACAAATAATTAAGCCCTTCACTAGGTGTGATCTGATAAAACAGCATTTACCAGATCTCACCCCGGTCAACTTGATATTCCTGTCTAGAGCTTCTTAACAAAAGCATCAAGGCTTCCGAGAGTCTCTTCGAAAATCTCTCAAAAATAGCAGCGTAACGGCTAACTCTAACATTCTCTTTTCTAGGGTTTGTGTGAATATTACTCAAATTAGCATAAAATCAAGTTCTCTCTAAGGAAGGCAGTTTTTAAAATCGAACAACAGCTAAAGAAGTATTTTTTAAAAAAAGATTAGTGAAAGACGCGAATAGGACCTGTCACAAGTCAAGTGAGGAAACGAGCTGGCAACTTCCTCTGTGAATTGCAATGCCATGCCAATGAGGACCATTGGGCCTCGACAGATTTAATAGTCCCTTCTACACGTTCGGTCCAGGACACGTTGCCCAAGAATTCGGGACCATACAACTAAGATACCGTGGCCACTACAATTTTTCAAACAATTTGGTTAATATTTTTTTCACAATTCTAATACTAAAAAGCATAAAATAGATTAAATTACTAAAAAAATACGTTTAACACGAAAACGCTTAAGACGAAATTTTGGTTTACCCGAAATAATACAACAGTTTCTACAAATTACTACTATCATTTCCAAGCATATTTTTCTCTTAACGCGAAACAAATATCGCTTAACACGAAAAGATTTTTTCTCTCTGGGAATTAACAAAATACAGAAAACAGCAGCCACGCAGTCGAGATTTAAAAGGGGTGTGAAATGAAAAAGAGGAGGTTTCACATGTTCCAATGAAAGGAGGCTAACTTGTCTTTGAAATACCCTTAGAAAAGCTTGCGACATGAGCCAATTTTGTTTATCGAAGCTACTTTCACCCTCCATCCCTACAAACGCCATACAAAAACATCTCATCTCTCTTCAGTTGGTTTTGGAATTAGGTGACGAGTACATCACAATGTGAATAAAAATCAGTGAGTTGGGTTCCCGTCCTCCCCCCCCCCTACTTTAGAAGAATTTTTTTACAAGCGCATGACAAAGAGCTCAAGGGGAAAGCAAGCCATTATTTCGCTTGAAAATGAAATGAAGAAGAAGCTGCTTAAGGTATTCGACAACCCTAAAATTGCAAATTTTGCCAAAAATTGACAGATTTTTTAAAAAAAATTTATATGCCATCTCATTAGCTTTATACAAATACTAAATTTATTATTTTCCGTTCACTAGAACAAAAACCACAAGTGTTTTAGTAAAAGCAGATGTCACTACTTTAAGCAAGATGTCATACTTTAAAACGCGTTTTACTCGAAATGTGTGTTTTTGAAAATGCTCGAACTGGGACAGCGATTGCTAAAAATGTTTTGAAAATAATTAACTGAAATTTTTTGTGTATGTTCTGTATGGTAGTAGAAGTGTTATAACCTTCAGATTTATCAATCAGCCGACTGGGTGGCGTAGTTGGTCCTTCAGCATCCAAGGTTGAGGGTTCGACACCGACCCAAGTCGGTGGATTTTCATGATGCAGAAAATCGAGAGCGGCCATGTCGTATGATTAAGCGGCATGTAAAAAACCCATGAAATGCCCGTTTGGCTTGGGTGCTCTCGGCAAATGAAAATTCCTAAGTTCAATTTCGCATCGTCAGATCTCAGGTGCCTCCATCTGGACGTCAAAATTACTTGCGGCAATTGGTGTCGCCTATAAGGTGCCGCACTAAAAAGTGATACCAGCTCCTAGGGAATGAACTAGGCCTGCAAAGGTAAAACATACCACTACGCAGCCACATTGAGAAAAAAAAGATTTTTTTTTTCAATCACTGTTTTATTACAAAATTTACAGTCCCTGGTGTTAATATAATAGCCGTTTTTTTAAGCCAATTCATATAGTTACTAAGATAAAATTCTCTAGTTTTTGTAAAAATAAATATCTCTTATCCTGAAGTCCTTTTAAAAACGAATAACATAACACACATCAGAATTGAAAAATTCAAAATTTGTTTATAAACTTTTGCTACAGAATGGGCCGCATTTATGTTAATTTTTGTCAATTTTTACCCATTTTTTTCCATTTTAGTAATAATACTTTCCTTTTCTCTTCTTAATTTTGGCATATTTTTCTTAAAATGTACTAAGCAAATCTAAAAACCACAAAAAAAATCCCATATCTCCATCTTTTTAAAAAAAGTTGTCACAAGTAGTCAGATACTTTAAGACTGTTGATCAAAAACAGAAGACGAAAACCTGTAAAGATTTTGGTATTGCTAAATTTTATATTAGTTTTCATTAAGTTCTTGTGAATGTTTTAGTACCATTGATTTTTATTAAATATATGCATATAACCATATTATATATATAAATAAAATGCCCTCTGAATAAACTTAATTTTCTTAAATATATATATTTTTTGCTGTACCTTTTAACACGAAATTTTCTTAACACGAGAAAATATTTCATTCCCTTCAGTTTCGTGTTAAACGATTTTCCTTTTATTTAAAAAAAAATTCTAAGTATTATCCGCATTAATTCTTAAAAAATTCATTCACACAATAATAACTTTAAAATAAATAATAACGAATGAGTTTTACTATAATGGATATTACGAAATAAGATGATTCAATAAATTAGTTCAAATCAAATCCATATGCCATTTCAATCAAGAAAAATGAATCCCTTCAAATTCTTCTAACTGAACCACACAAAACATTTCACTACGATTTAAAATAGCTAAATATATTTTTATAAAAACATTCAAATACATTCCAAAACCTTAAGCGCTAAAATTTCCTAAAAATAGCCCGATAAGAGACCCTAGGAATAAATAAAACTGATATGAAATTCTTCTGACCTCAAAATGCTAAAAGATTGCAGATGACAAAAAGTTGGAGAAAGTTGTTGTGTGCGAGGGGCAAGAAAATGTGGAAAAATATTTAAGAGGCATCTGATGCGATCTCTTGCCATTATAAAAATGGAGTTTTGACGCATTCCTCCCAGCTATTATCACTCTGTTCTTCGATCCGCATTTATTATATTCGAATCCAGTCAGTGGCTTTTGTTGTTTTCTATTTAAGCAACTAAACTTTTCAGACTGAATTTTTCATCTGTTTATTTTTCTTTCTAGAGGGAGGTTTCTTTAAAGTACCGTTAAAAGACTGTGTAAAGTGTGTTTAAGTCAGAAAATAATGCATAAAATATTTTCATAGAAAATGGCGTTCGATTTTTGTCAAAGATGTCATTGTAAGTTGCTATAACTGTTAAAATAGACTTATTAAGCTCAAATTAAAGAACAATTTTCAGAAAAAAAAAGTTCCCTTAACATTAAAATGATGCGGAAAAGTACGTTGGATTATATTAAAAGTTTAATTCAATAATGCTTTCCCTTATTGTTTCTTTTAGAACCTCTGACAATAAAGCTCAGTGAATAAAGTCAGAACGGTCGATCTGGCAACACTGGCGAAATAAAACGCAGCACATGCGTAGTGGTAGGTGTGGAACATCTGCCTTTTGGGGAATTTCGGGTCTTTAAAAATTATTTTATTATAAAACTCCTATTCGAAGAAGAGGTGATTATGTTAATTAAGATTATTATATATAGTCTAGGCTTTAAGGTTAGAGAGAGAGAGATATATAGGATAGACTGCTATCGGAGCAGAGATTAATCAAGTTGAATGTGAATTGCAGATATTTAATATTTGATAATTGAATTATTTAAGGTGACGAATTGTCACTGGATTAAATTCCAAAAAAGTCAGAGCTATTACCTTGAGTAAGTGAACTTAGTATTAAAGTTTTCTCATATCTCGCGTACTTCATTAATTGTCTGCATAGTTATTAATTGGGTGCATCTCTTAGAATTTATCGAATGCATTTGAGTTGTGGTTAATATTGCGAATAAGTTAGATTGTTTCTTGAATTATGTGGCTTGTCTTTCTTGCAATCCTCCCACACCTTTAGGCGGGTAGGCAAGGCTATACAACATGCTTCAGCCAATTTCAAATTTGTGGGTCTAATGTAAGAAAAAAAAAGGGAATATTTTTTTTATTTATAACACTCCCGTAAACCCAATCAGGAGTCGATTTTTGCAAGACTGTATTCTTATTGGAAATATAGCATTATAATAAAGCTCAAGTATTGATATAAATGACTTTTTAAATGGAGTTAAAAATGGAGGCTGCAAAAAAAATCTATAACGAAAGTATATTACATTTAATTTAAAGGGATATTCAACACGGTTTAAATAGAATGAGAAACTAATTCTTCGCAATAAAAATAAAGCCTGTTATTCAATTTTCTAAATTTTCATGTTTAAAAATTATTCACTGTTTCAAAAGGATAACACGGGTAGAAATCCAGACAAAATAACATTAGAATCACTTTTTGATTCTTCCGCTTTATAATATCAGTTTTGTATTTCAAATTATACAGAGCGATCACACAAATGATGGACCCGATTTAAAAAAATCAAATTATCAAAACTACTGCACATATCACAATAAGTGATACATGAATGAACAGAGAAATATACCAAGTCTTTTTCTGTTACTTATCTTCCATGTGTGACCTTGTTACACGATATACGTACAATCTGTCCTCCAGTTCGTTTCATACATTTTGTAGCATCGCTCTATCAATAGATCGTATGCTGCAAACATTTTTTCTTGTCCTCTGTCATTTGTTGTGTCATTTGCAAATGATACGGGTTGAAATTTAATTTTTGTCGAAAATTTTCCATACTGTTTTCTGGAGCATCACAAGTTTACAGGTGATACGGACTCAATCACACCATATACGATCCCTTATATTTCTTGATTATTACTCCTACCCATTGTTGACAGGATGTAAAAAATTCTTTAAGGTAGGGTGCGTCACTCGCACCCCTGGGTCCTTGGACTCATAAAATATGTTAGAGGTACCCTTCCACGTAAAAGAACTTAAAGAAATAGAGAAAAGGAGTTCACGCTTTAACGTTGGTGTTACGCGGTGGAGTTTATAATGGTCTGCACTTGAAAATCAGGCAGTTTTCTCTAGAGAGTTTGAGTCAAACAAAAATTTAGATATACTTTAGGTTCGGGTACAAATGGGCTTGTTTGAAGCCTGGTGTCACTGGCTCCCATCTTTCAGATAAGTGGTTGATTTCTGTAATTTTTGTATCACAATTAAGTAGCAAAATCTAATTTCTTTAAGTGTACAAATGTATTTTCAATTTTCTTTCAATTAATCTTAAATTAATAATGATGCGGAAGAGATGAATCTGAGAAATTAATCTTAAATTAATAATGATGCAAAATAGATTAATCTGGTTAAGAATAACTAATAACATCACATCACAGGCAACAACTCTCGAAGACTTCCGAGGGCTTCGAACATAACTCTAAATTGACCTTTCCACAGTTTCTCCGAGACGCTTGGCCGATCACTGCTTTTCTTTTTACAGAAACAAAAACTCTTTTTAACACGCTTTTATAAGTTTCACTTGCATGTAACGGAATCTAGGAACTCGATTTTTTAACACGCTTTTATAAGTTTCACTTGCATGTAACGGAATCTTGGAACTCGATTTTCACCCACTTAAAAAGGTCAAATTAATTCGAAATTTTGCACACTTGTAAAGGACCCATGACAATACAATAATTTCATAATTTTGTTCCATTGTCCTCATTAAGATCGTCAGGAATAGTGATAATCAGATTTGGCGACAATTCCATATACCACGTCCAGATTTGGCTACTTATTGCACATACAATTTTCAGATTTGGCAACTAATTCGATATACCATTTTCAGATTTGGCGACTAATTCCACACATCATTTCCAGATTTGGCGACTAATTCCAGTTTTAGCGACTAAAAGAAAAAAGTGTAACCCAGAAGCGAGTGTTTTGAATTTAAAGCTAAAAAATTATATGCAGTATAAAATATACTTGTGGGGTTTATAAAAATAAAACAAACAAATAAAAAGTGTTCTGTATGTGAGAAAGTGGAGGGTGGGTGTATGTGTGTTATCAACTTCTACTATAATATAAACATTTTTCTGAAAATGAAAATAAAAAAAAAGTCTCGTGATGTGAAAAAAATAATTTATGTTCTAACTTCTAAATATTTTTTTATTTTTATAAAGGAATACGTTTATAAGTGATGATACGAATTAACATTATAGCAATACGTTTAAAATGTGAGAATACGATTGACACTTAATATTACCATGTTTTTATTAACTCCCTTTAATGTCTGTCCGTGTGGAATTTTGTAATTGATTTTAAACTGTGTGACTTTCCGATGAGCTAGTCTTGAAATTTGGACCATATCTCAGAAGTGGATGACAATGCATGAAAATGTGAAAAAAGAAGAAAAAAAAAAAAAAACCAAAAGGAGGAATTTTATACTTTTTAGTTTGTTATAAAAACATGGTACATTAAATTTTTTTTAAATTCGAACTCTCTTTTTTCTTGCTACACAGTTTATTTGTTTGGCCTGTTCTTTTGAGACGGAATCTAATATAACGATACGGGACTCATCCGAGGCCCCGTAAACAGAGAGAATAAATACACTTCAGGCCCTTTAATTAAAATCCATTGAAGAGCAAGACTTATTCCAGCAGCCACGTAATTCTGGCTCCAAATATCAAACTCAAGGATAAATTCAACAATCAATAAATGACAGTTTAAAAAACTAAAAAACACGCTTTTATTGTAGATCGTACTAAAAAATGAAAAATAAATTATAATTTTAAAAAACTAAAAAACACGCTTTTATACCTAATCGAACTAAAAAGTAAAAAAATAATTCTTAATATAAAAATAAAATGATGAACGAGAAAATTAATGTCATTGGGGTAAAAGCGTGGGGTGCAAGTTCGGAATTGAAAGAAGTTAGAAACTATAACAATTGATATATTTTTAACACCCACGCTTTACCCAATGACATTAATTTTCTCGTTCATCATTTTATTCTTATATTAAGAATTATTTTTTTTCCTTTTTAGTTCGATTAGGTATAAAAGCGTGTTCTTTAGTTTTTTAAAATTATAATTTATTTCAAATTGATGATACCATCGCAGAATGCTTTGTTGGTTGCTGTTTCTTTTCCGTAGTGTTTTCTAAATGCACTGTACAGAAATAACTGAAAAAAACCCGTGCCTACTCTAATACCCAAAAACTCTTCTTTGTCATTGTCACCATGTTTGGATTTCAATTCCAAATATCCTGAATGCACTGTTGACCATTGATGGAAAAGAAACGATGTATTTCTCTATACATTCATGTATCACTTATTGTAATATGTAGCTTCAAAAATATGAGTTTCTAATTTAGGGTGGGTCATTTGTACTTACTCAGTATATTTCATATATCATCGTCACAAAATTTAATACTTTTATCGTAGTTTAAAATTAAACTATGCTTACATCCAAGTTTTTAAAAAGGGAGAATTTCAGGATAATAGATTTTATGATTATATTACGAATTAAATCTCTAAACGTGTTTTATGAAAGAATTTTGACAAATTAAAACCATCTTTTTACACTCCATGATGATGATGATTAAAATCAATTTAAATAAGCATTTTTCTTTGATATTATCATGTAAAATTAAGATAAAAAGAAAAAGTAAAAATGCTTTCATGTACAACAATTATCAATAGAGAGTTAAAAGAATTTTATTCGGAAAGAAAACTGAAAATATCAATTTCAATCGCTTAAAAATTCTCTTTTATACGGAAATATTTTTTGCAGTTAAAATCTACTGCATCGAACTACGCCTTAGTACTGAATATATGATAAATTAAAGTAATTTTAGTCAATATTAAACTCTAGCGAGTTAGACAAATTTATGTGCTTAACCGATAAGCCGAGATCTCTTTTCGCATTTGTGTACAACCTTAAGCAACTGTGGAACATCGATTTAAAAATACTCTCTCTGTGAGAAGGAAAAATTAAACTTACTTAATGGAAAAGGTAGTTACAAAATTGCAAAGAAGGCAAATAGAGCAACTCCATTTCATTTCATTTATTTTGTTTTTATTCAAAACGAATATTTTAAGAAGCACCCGTTTAATTTCTAACGACCCTTTAAATTTCACAGAACGCAACAATTATCCACATTAAAAAATACAACCGTTACCAGCTGAAAGAATCCCATCTATTTTGACGTTATAACAATAATTATCCTGATTTAATTTTTTTTCCTTCGTGTTTCTCTTGATGGGCGTCATATTTTTATAATCGTAGAAATGAGATAAGCAAGTCATTTCAAAATCGTTTTCTTTTCTCTGTCGTCTTTCGAAATGAGAAACAGAGGAATGGCAACGATTATTAAGAGTGGCGTTTTAATGAATCGTAATCGGCTGCTTCAAAAGTCTGGAATAAAAAAAAAGGAAGATGACTTCCATTAAAAGAATAATTAAGAAAAGGCTTCTTTGTCAGTCGAAATGATGTTCTCATCTTTTGTTTCGAAGCTTTCTAAAGTTTTTAAAGCCATATTTTAAAAGAGCCCAGACGATATTTATTGACATAATTAAATTGTTCGAATCACAAATCGAAAGACATATCTGATATAGTTTTTGTTTTCCGTTAAAGAGAAATGGCAACAGAAATTAATCTATAAACGGAAACGACGTTTTCCGTGTTCGACGTTCTGATTTTCATTAAATTCGGTACGGGATACAAGAAAAATTGCTTTAAACTAGCGGAGAAAAAATAGATGACATTTGTAAGGAGTAACAAATGATAGAAGAAAAAAAAAGTACGACACCTAGGAATTTCCTTTTATTTTGTTTCCCTCAATATTTCACGCCATTCGAACGCTAAAAGTTTCCTTCGGTCGAATTTTTTTTATTTAGTTTATTTTCCGCCATAGTTGTTGTTTTCTTTATTTCTAAGCCTTAAATTGGATTAAAGAAATGTAGCAGAAAGAAAAGGTTCCTGTACCAAAGATATCAGACAGACGTAGCAGAGTGTTCTTCATAATAAAAAATGTCTGCTTTGTAACGAGAGAAAATAGATAACTTCTTTGTTTTCTGTTTGCTAATCTGTGTTTGTCTACTCTCGATAACTGAGTAGTAAATTCCAAACCGACATTCGAAAAGAAATTGTATTTTTCATAGAGTGGGAAAGGTATGGAAAAAATATTGACTCTCTTATCAGAGAATATAGAGTTTTTTTTTACTTATTAACCAATCCTATTTTGTTATGGAGAATTTCAAAATACGTCTAGACTGATTCTTAAGAGTAATATCTTAAGGGACAAATAATTTTTCTTATTTATACAGTTCTGACTTTTATTACTCAAATGTTTAAGGAAGCTCTTTTAAAATTCCATTCGATACATGTCATAGATGCAACATTTTTCAAAATATTTGAGTAAAACACAAGCCTAAGCCCTATTTTAGATGTAATAGTCCAATTTAAGTATAATTACATGGACTTGAATATTCCTTATAAAAACAATATACTTTATAAATTTCAAACAGACAATGAACAATTTTCGTTAAGAAACAAAAATTTCATGTGAATATCCCAAAACAATACCACTAAAAGGACACAATTTAACTACATCGGAATATAAGTTTTATATTTAATAAGTAACTAGTTTTTAAAAATGTATGAATCATTAGGAGCATAGAAATTACGAGCTACTTTTTTGTAAATTAATAGTTGGGAATAAACAAAAAGTGTATATATAGTTCCTCGTTTGCATTTTCTGTCGAGGAATTTTATTTTTTTATGACGGTCTTAAGCCCTCCAACACCTGCCGTGATAATTAACTTTTTAGTTCACCCGTCTAACGGGAAGCCTTTTTGTAACCACAGCTCTATCTCCTAAGAAACTGCCTAGTTCACATATTTCAGAACAAGATGATACAATAGAGCATAATTTGAGTATTCTGACCAATCACGTTATTCATAGACGGAAATAATGTGATTTTTCCGGTTGAGGAAGCTATAACAGCTGAAATCTCCGGAATGAGCAAAGAACGCCTTTGTGTATGTCGGAATGTCCGCATGTGTTTGTCTGTTTGTGTCTGTGTTATCGTTTAGCTTGTTTATCTAATTAAAACTCGGAAAGGGACGTTTTAAGGAAAGAGCCAACTGGGCCCGGGGCCATGGCCTCAGCCCCAATGGGTGCCTCGTCTGGTTCTCGATTCAGCTTTAATAAGATCATAATTCGAATGATCTCAAAAGTCAAATATTATTTTCTTTTATATTCACGTAAAAACAGGAAATTTCGGACGAAATGTCAACAGACTACTTGTGATAACTGTCGTCCACATACAGCCATAGGCCTATCACCTACACCATCAAAACTCCTTCAGTCGCCGCTCCACCTAGTATGATGTTTATGGCACTAGACTCGTTATCGAGTGGACTCGGGTTCGAATCCCGAATAAGGCATGGATGTATCTTCGGGAAAAGAAGTCGGACTTTCTCCTGAAATGGATTCCCGTCTCGAATGGAAAGCAGCGCACCCCTTCTGTTCTATGCTGGGATCCTCGTTTGTAATAAAAGGGTATATTCTTCTGTGTTTGTATTGTACGTTTCTGTTCGTCTATCTCTCGTCTTTCGTATGTATGCCAGTTTGAAACAAACGACAACAGCGACAACTTAATCAGTCGAAAGGTGGAAGTCGATCGAGCCGGTTTGTACGATTGTAAGTCATGCACATTTATTTGTTTCGAGTTTTTGTTTGTACGAGTATTTGACAACGTATGTTATATGCTGTCAACTTTAAAGGGTCATAGGGGGGGGGTCTACATTGTGTAGGGAGAGAAGGAGTAGGATACCAGGGCCTCAAGAAGTCTTAAGACATCTTTGTACAAGAATTAAAATACCAGAATGATTCATCGTCTTTACACAGGGTGGCTATAATTAAACTGCAAGTGTTCAAGGGGTGCTGGAGAGAAACCCATTGGGAATATTCCAGTGAAATTTGGTATCTACACGTTTCAAAACATGCGCAAGTCAAATATGCAAGAAAAAAGTCGCCATTTTACAAACGATAGATGGCGCTATTCCGTGTTTCAATGATTATTGACTGCATAATATATGCAAATTTTAGACCCATCGAACAGTATAAAAATAAGACCACATTGAGAATTGGTCAATCATGACTCTCAATAAGAAGGGACGTGCATTGTTATTGAAGATATTCTATATCAGAATGGTAGCAATTATTCAGCTACTCTGAAAGAATCCCTGCGTATGAAACGATTAAGAAGTTCAATGAGTGTGTCAATGGATTGAAAATAAAATATTATTTCTAAATTGGAAGAAACAGGAGAATTGGGCGTTATTTCCGGCACAAGAGGGCGGCGCGCGTCTCGTAAACTCGGAAAGAGTGCAACAAATTGATGACGCTATTGCTACAACAAGTAGCTGTTCAGGAGCCAGTATGCTGCAACACGTGAGCGCAAGAAGAGTGGCTCGGACATTATCTCTTCCCTGGTCAACTGTGCATAAAATGTTGTGTCACATTCTTCGGCGTTATCCGTATACAAGTAAAATGCTTCAATCATGAGATTGTATCTGATGATTTGCATATTAGCACATCATGTGATAATTTCATCGAATAAATAATGTCTTAGTTGTTTTCCAATCAGTTTTTATGGATAGTTTAATTTGTGATCTTAATTTACGTTAATTTTTGATTACATGATACTGTAAAAATTTAATTACTGAAGCGAATTGTATGGAATTTTGATAAAATATGAGTGATGTTTTATATTGTTTATATATCTCTTAGAATACCATTATACTCTATATATGGGTTTTGGAAGTTGTATATGCCACCGGCGAGCGTTTAAATACCGTACATCTACCGGGTGAAAATGGAGATTTTTTTTCTTTGCATATTTGATTTGCGCATGTTCAGAAACGTGTAGATAGCAAATTTCACTGGAATATTTCCAGTGGTTTTCTCCCCAGCACCCCTTGAACACTTCTAGTTTAATTATGGCCACCCTGTATTTATTTCACAAATGCCACGCACTACAATAGCACTTATGCCATTAGTGCACGTGCTCTCCAATATTTTTCGACATAGAATAAAGACTTTTTATTGTAGGGCACACATCCAAATGTTCAGTGGCCATAGGCTGACCAGAGTCATTACAGAATACAGTCCGGTGAGTTGGCGATATCAATTCAGTAGAGATGAGATCTTAAGCTGTCATGTCCTGTCAAAAGTCTAAAATGAGCTGCAGCCGCTTTTCTAGGTGCCCCAGGAACCCAGAACGGATTCTCGTTCAAGATTGCCCAATTCTTGTTCTTCGACATCTCCTCAGCTTCTATTTTAAAACTAGACTAAAAGGCCATCTTTTAGTAGAACGCTTTAAAGGGAATTAAAAATTAAAATTCTTTTAGGTCTTTGGATCCCAATGGATTCTTTTCTTCCACATATTTTCAGCAATGGCAAAAAGATAAAAATTGCCCCAGGAAAATATTTTCATTCTGTAACGGATTTATTCGTGTTCATCTTACTAATAGTCCTCTCGGGGGGAAAATGGGCCTTTAAAATTTATTCTATTGAAAACTTTCCTCCGAAGAAGATGTGATTATGTAAATTAAAACTTGTATATAAAGATTAAACTTTCGAGTTAAGGAGAGATGTTACACTACTAACGGATAGCAGTGATTGATAAGCATGAAGCTAGGCAAGAGAACTTCGTGAATTATTTGATTAAAATTAAGATTGACGATTTGTCAATTAAGCGTTAAATTTGGATTAGAACGAATTGAATTAGAAGATCTATTGCTTCGACGTAAGTGATCCAATTTATTGTTAATTCTCCTAGTATCTCGTCTACCCCTCGATTGCTTCACATATTTAGTAATTGGTGCATTTCTTAGTTTGAGTTGTTGAATTTGTGTCGTAACTGAGAATTATAAATAAATAGAATTTGTATTGACTACAGCTAATCTTCCTTCCGACCCTCTCACACTAAGAGATAACACGGGCAATCCCTTACAATTCAGGTGAAATCACCTCTTATATATAGCTTTAACAATATGTGATCAATTTTATTCATAAATATAAAATAAATGCATAAACTTTACAACAGATTATTTATACTGAATAATATCCTTAGGATTATGTGAACCAAGCAAATCATAAAAAAATGTTTACGCCGTATATTACAATTTACTGCGGGTGACACAAGTTCGTGTTTCATCAAACAATTTTATTACCTACAAACATTATTGCTAAAAACGATATAAATAATTTTCCAACAAGAAATAGCCTTTATTCCTAAGTTTTTCGCATGAAATACAATTGCTTCTAAAAATAATAGCTAAATATATATTTCGATCTCATTTTGAGGTACATTTAATAAATTTAATTTTTTCTATGACTTAGTGATATATTAATATATATTCTATAGCAATAGTTATATATATTCATACATTTCGATTTTATTCATCTTTTTAATGACGTTAATAATAAGTTTCTATTTCCACGCATTTTTATTCTACTTTTTTACTAAGCATTTATTTTTATTACGAAATTTATAATAGTTTCTGTAATTCATTTTTATTTCAGACTAATTTTATTACTTTTGTTATCACTAGTAATCATTAACTATTCTTAACTAACAGAAATTTCTAAATATTTTAGAGTGACACGTTTAAAGATGAAAGGCTACAAACTTCTCAAAGCACTCAAACTAATTTTAGAAGAGAGCATTTTGCGTTAAACCATAAAACTTACATACATCTTAAGCTATTTTATTCGTGAACATTTCTAGACACTTTGATATCAAGCACCGCAGAATAACCCTTTTATACTAGAGCGATTTCTTAACTCAACTGAATAACTATAATAATTTAGCATCAAGAAGCCACCGCTACTAAAAGCCTGAAGCCTTCACACCAGTACTTCAGATTAACGTACACTTTTAAACAGGAAAAATGCATTAGAATAAATATATTCCATGCAAAACCCTTTCAAGTACAGGAAGCACGTTCAAATATAAGGAACTCCCCGGCATCATAACTCTCAATTATAGGTGCATAGAATGTGTACATAAATATTCACAAAATGGCAAGCTTAAAATTATTTCTTTTCTCTGGTTGGCAATCTTTCAGCTGAATATCTACAAAAGTAGTTTGTAAAGAAATTTACTGAGTATGAAAGTAATTTTTTCTTTTGTTTATTTTTGAGTTGCGAAATTTAGAAAGAATGGGGCTCAAAAGTGTCTTAATTTCATTTTTAAAAGAATACGAGATACATAAAAAGTCAAATTTACGAATGACATAATATAAGCAGTTTTATATTTATTATTATGTACTATGCATATTCTCAAATTGAACAATTCTTTCAGTCATTCCGTGCTTTTTCCTGCTACTGAATTTAATACTTTTTTCATTGATTTTTCGTATTCATTGCATTTTTTCTTAAAAATTATTTTTAAATTCCCTTTTTTTTATTTAAATATAACTTAAAAATAAAAAGAATTTAATTTAGGTTCATTTTATTGCACTAAATGAAAATTAAATAAAAGTTTACGAAAGTTTTGGTAATTGATTTAAAATTTCACATTGTAAAAGTATTTAGAGTTTTATTTCAGAAGACAAAAAATTGCACAAATGCAAAGTTGAGTCTTTTTTTCCCTTCTTTTCCATAAAAAAATCCAAATAAAAAAAAACCTATGAAGCAAACTCTTCATTTTATTGTTAGCATTTGAGTTGTATTTTTTATAAAAATACTAATTTAAAGTTTTTAAACCAAAGAATATCTTAAAAATAGTAAAAAATTTATAATTTAACAAGGTATGAGGACTTTTCAAAAAAGGCTTAGTCTTAGTAGTAACTATTCTTATTTAACTAGATATTAAATTCTGAGTTCCCTTTAAATGCATTATCAAAATCTAAATGCTATAGATTTAACAATTGCAACTGAGAACATCATATAAAAATAAGTATGTTATGCATTATATATTAAATTGTCATTTTTAAGATTATAGAAACGCAACATTGTTATAATTTAAACTATTATTTTATTTAAGGTATACGATTACCCTAAAATTGTAAATTTTGCCAAAAATCGACAAGATTTTTATGACTTTATTTTATAGCCCATTTTATTATCTTTATAAAAATACAAGATTTTTTACTTTCCGTTCGCTAGAACAAAAACTACGAGTATTTCAGTAAAAGCAGATGCCATTACTTAAAGAAGGTTGTAATACTTAAAAACGCGTTTTACTCGAAATTTTTTTTTAAATGCTCAAACGGGGCCAGAGCGATTGCTCAAAGTTTTGAAAATAATAAACAGAAATTTTTGTATATATTCTGTATAACAGTAGAAGTGTTTTAACCTTCAGATTTATCAATCACTGCTTTATTAAAAATGCACCAGTCCCTTATGTGAATATAATCACTATTATTTTAAGCAACTTCATATAATAACTAAGATAAAGTGCTCTAGTTTTTGTAAAAATTAAAATATCTCTTATCCTGAAGATCATTTTAAAAATGAAGAACACAGCAGCACATCAGAAATAAAAACAATTGAAAATCTTTTCATAAACTTTTGGTACAGAATGGGCAGCGTTTATGCTATTTTTTGTAAGTTTTTACCCGTTTTTTCCCATTTTAGTAGTAATAATTTCTTTTTATCTTCTTATATAATTTTGGCATTTTTTCTTAAAATGTACTAAAAAATCTGAAAAAAAAACCAACAAAAATCCCCATAATTTCATTTTTTTTTTAAATAACTTTTCGCAAGTGTTGGATATTTTAAGTAAAATATAATCCATATAAGACCATATTTCAAGCTAAAAATTTCTTTATAATATTTTTATATTAATAATTTCAAATACTTATCAAGTCAGTAATTCTAGCTAAATATAAAATTTGGCTAGCCACAAGTCATATATAATTGTAAATAATTTTTTTTAAACACTTCCAAAAATTTATTAAATTATGACTTTTGTTGCATATAACAAAACTAAAATTTTAAAAAGGGATAATCTATAAGGTTATCGGTATATGGTAATATATTTAAATAATTTACATGTAATTTTCATTTCATTTGATTACCAATATAAAGAGTTATCATAATGTAATTTCCGTAATAAATGTATTAATTTTAAATACAAACTAGCACGAAACTATTGAAAAATTATTAATAAGAAAAGGATTCTCAGAAATTATACAATCTGAACTACTAAAATCAATGAAAACAAAAGAAGTGCATCATATCCCAAAGCAATTTTAAATTCGTACGAAACCATTTTTCAAAACTGATAGGTTTGTCTTAAAAATGTGAATGTCTAAAAAACAAATTCCAAAATCAATTCTCTAAACAAGTCTAAAGAACAGAAACGTCTAGAAGTATTTAGAGTAGTGAGTACAGAAAATACTCTATAAACATTTATAATCCTTTAAAAATAAAACATTTTAAAAAAACAATGATTCATTGAAAGAAAAGTTTAGTTTCATTTTATCCAATGAAAAATGGTTGTTCTTTGAAAATAAAATCCCATTCTTGTGACATATACTAAATCAAATATTTAATTCAGCGTCTAAAGAGACAGAAATAACACATTTTCTCTATTTAATACAATAAAAGTTTGAGATACATATACTTCAGATACTATATATACTTAAAGTAGGTAAAATATTATTTGAAAACCAAATCCAAACATATTCTATATATTAAACCAAATATAAATATCAAGTCACATATATTAAATCAGATATTTAATTCAGAATCATGGAGGGTAGAAGCACTCCATATCTTTTATATAATGATGAAGAAATTTGAAATATCATTAATTTTATCGTTAATCATTTTATTCTTATATTAAGAATTATTTTTTACTTTGTAGTTCGATTAACTATAAAAGCGTGTTTTTTAGGTTTTTTTTAAACTATAATTTATTTTTTTATTTTTTAGTTCGATCTACGATAAAAGCGTGTTTTAGTGTTCTAAGCTATCATTTATTTATTTCTATTTTCAGAAAAACTGAGCAATTGTATATATTATGGTGAAAAATTGCTGACATATCTTCTTTCTTTTTCACATAAAAAAGACTTTTTTGTTGTACTTGTATTAACTATAAGCGTTTTCACTTTAGGGTTGTAACTGTATCTTTTAGTCGCCAAATCTGGAATTGGGAAATCGTTAATCCTGATTATTCTGATAAGGAAATTGGAACAAATATATTGTATTGCCATCGATCCTTGACAAGTGTGCAACCTTTCGAATTAATCTGTCCTTTTAACCCTGCACTTCTCGCGCAGGGTGTGTCATACCCACCGTCTAATTTTTTTCAACGCTCCTTCTAAACCCTTTTTGGAAAATGGATAGTTTCTCGTGTAGCTGACTTTAAGGTCATATCCTTTGAGAGGCTTTAGTTTTAAGCGAATTCTAAATATATATTTTTGGGTATCGCCTCTTCGGGTATGTCATACCCTGCGCGTAAATCACCGTTACAGTTTTGAATGAATGAGCACGCTTTGAATCTTCCTTATGCTATGACATATTGTTGTAGTTATGATGAAGAAATGTGATATTTAAGTAATTTAATAGATACAGTATTTAATAGATATATACAACAGTATTTTCGGATGAAGAAACTCTTTTCGCGGTTATGATGAGGAAAAATCAAATGATGAAGAGTATAACAGCAAGTATGATTCCTCCAATGAAATCGATCCAGATTTAGAAAAGGGAGACACTTTTGAAAATAAATGTTTTATATGTAGAGACACAAAAACATTTGAGAAGAACGTAATTTTAAAGGAGACAACTGGTAAACATCTTATCCACTTTCAGATGAACACATGAAGGGAAAAAAAACTTGCTGGAACAAAGTAACAGAAAATAAAAAAGAAATTTCAAATTTTTTTTAATTTAATGAATAGGGAAGTTACACCTATATGTTTAGTTTGAAAAAAAATGCAGGTTAAAAAAAATTAAGATCCAGAGAAAACATAGCACTCACTCATGACGAGATTAAAGGAGTATATAAACAATACACTGAATGCCCTTATAAAAAGAACAGTAAAACTAAATTTACGTGTGAAAAATGTAATAAACATGTTATATTTCCTACTTTTCTTCCGTTTCAACCTTTGTATACAAATTTTGTGGTAAAAACACAATGTAAACACCTTTGGGTATGACACACCTTGCGCGAGAACTTTTTTTTCTCGCGAGTGATGCCGGGTTAAAGGGGGTAAAAATCGAGTTCAAAGATTCCATTACATCAGTGCTTCTCAAACTTTCCCTATTTGCAACCCAATTTTCAATCAAAATTTTCATCGCGCCCCCTTCATACAGCAACAATGTATTGAATGCAATAATGTACTTTGACGCTAAAGCTACAGTACAACCATAATTATAAACCCTACAAATTATCAAGATAAGTAATTAAATTTTGTATATACTTTAGTGTATGACAAGCCCATGGTAGACACTAGTAATTATGAATTTGTTTTTAACTTAGTATTGATAGATTAAGTATCAAATACACAAGACCAGAGGTTCTTAAACTGGGGTCCGAGAATCCCTGGGGGTCCATGGAGTCTCATGTAATGTTGAGTTTTCTCTATTCTACAGACTCCGAAAAGCCTCGTGGAAAAATTGAAAGATGTGAGGTATTAGACTAAATTACTAAATAGTCCCCAATTAAGAAACTCTACTAAAACTTGTATTTAGATCAAGAATATTAAGTCGAAGAGGGATGTGTTCCAATATCTTGGGCGTCCATGATGTCCCTCAGATACGTATATATAGGAAGGGGGGAGGGAGCTCGGTGGTCGAAAGTTTAAGAACCGCTACATTAAACAGTAGTGATACATTTATGGGTTCTCGGGGGTGTTAACTTTTTCTGGAGGGCTGGAAATATAAACAATCAACTACATATAACTCTTTTAAATTTAAATTAAATAATTCTAATCTTTTACACATTATTTATAAAGGAATGAGGCTTCAGGAAAGTGTAAAATGTTTACAATATAATCATAATTTTAAAAATTCTAAGCATATGAAAATAAGAAATTTTTTATAAGAAATATTAATTAAGTTTTGCTACGGGCATGCTATTTTCAAAAGTATTAGCTTTAATTACTAACGATAAGTTGATTTATAAAGTTAAATGTATCCTTATTACACCGTAGTAAATTTAAACAAATAGAATAATAAATTATATTTTTTAGAAAATAAAAAAAATTATGTTTTCAAATTTTTTAAAAAAAATTTCAAGATTTTTCAAATATTTTTAAATACAAAAGACATATTATTCTTAATTTACTAGGGCTTAAAGTGTACGATACATTTTATAATTCTATAAAGTTTTATGCTTCAAAGGCTACTATTTTAGAAAATAGCGTGCGCGCAGTAAAACTTAACTAATATTTCTTATAAAAAATTTCTTATTTTCATATGCTTATAATTTTTAAAATTATGATTATATTTTAAACATTTTACACTTTTCTGAAGCCTCATTCCTTTATAAATAATGTGTAAAAGATTCGAATTATTTAATTTAAATTTAAAAGAGTTATATGCATTTGAATATTGTTTGCATTTTCAGCCCTCCAGAAAAAGTTAACACCCCTGAGACCCCTTATACGTTTATTACATCAGTGTAAATGTGTATTTCAAAAAACCTGCAAATGTATAACAACAAATTTGTAATTTTTAAAATCTTTTATTTTGGACTTTTTGATATGCTTGCTACGTTAGTTTATCACGCCCCCCCAGGGGGGCACGCCCCACAGTTTGAGAAACGCTGCATTACATACAGATGGAGTTAATAAAAGCGTGTTAAAAACACATCATTCAAATCAAAATCAACCATAGAAACTATTGATTGAAGCATTTTCATTTTATGTTCCCCACGACCGTATCCATTCATCAAACAAAATACCAGAATTCATTCTTGAAGAAAGTACAAATCAAATACCGCGTGGAAAAATTCCACTTTTAACTGGATCAAAAGCCAAATAGTTATCCTATTCCATCCACTCAGTTTATGAAGTCCAAGCACGTCTCGCTTTAATTGGCCAAGCGATACGCTTAAAATACGTAGTGATTCATTGTCCTCTCGAGTCCTCACTTCGCAGTTTCACAGTTTAGATAGTGACTCACTGGGGAATAGACCTTGATACAAATCTTCATTCCTCGAGAACTTGCAATGCATCGATTCGATTCCGGGAGCAAAAGATATATATACCATTCCATTCCATTCCGTTCTAAGATACATTTAGAAGCACCACAGACTTTTAGAAATATTAAATAATTCAGCCCGATTTTAGAATGGAAATTCCAAGCAAATATGCCCACTTATCGAAGGTAAATATGTAACAGGGCTTAAGTCACTAATGAATGGACTCGGCCTTGGTTGTTCCCAATGGCAAAATTGTGCTTTCCGACTTTTAAACTAATTTTCCTCCTTTAATGGCAAGATGGCCGCCGGTGCATACTTTGGAATAAGCTCTGGAAAATACTGTAGTGGCATCATAAGCGTGATTTGTAATTATGGATAAAGGGCCCCAGAGCAATGGCAACTGGTGGTATTAAGGCGATGGGTTTCCACTCGAATTGCTTTTCGGATTCAGGAACTTGTTTTGTGTGAGTTCGGTCTTCATCGCTCATTTATTTCAAGTGGTGTATTAAAATCATTTCATACAAGGAAATCCATTCCAAATATCTGAGTTTAGAATATTATAGACTCAATAAAGGAAACAAATCTTTGATAGGGAAAGGAGAAATATTTGAGAAATGAAAAACGCGATAATGAATACATTTCGATAATTCTTTACGTTTGTGTGTATTTTTAATTGCATATTATTGCAAATTATATAAAAGTAAAGGAAAAATACCTTGTTTTAAGTTTATTCATGTGTTACCAAGTGTTGGAAAAATAAAAGATCTTGTCTCTGAGGTTTAAATGTACCTTTCGTTACTTCTTCATCCTGGATAACATGCCCAATCAATTTGAGCTATTCATAATTCCCACCCGGATTTCGAAGCACTTTAAAAAATTTCCATTTTAACCACTCATATACTATGACCAGTTTACTAAAAAGAAAACTCCATTATGGTATATTCATGCAAAATATAGCATGAAAGAATTGCAATGCGCTTATTTATTGTTAAGGGGTTGATCGTTTCTTTAAATACAAGGAAAGTCCACGCAATTAACAGCCGGGTACTTTCAGAGTAAATCGTAATTAGTTCTAGAACTCCGTAATAATTATATATTTCCTTCTAACAAGAAAACAATTAATACAACATATAAATCTACAATATCCGATTCAAGAATCACATAAACATTGAAAACTGCAATTACAATTCTTAATCCCAATTTCAATAAAGACAAATGAAACACACACAATCGTTGTCAAATGTTTGGCTTCAAATTTACTTCTTTGCATTTTGCATCCTCTTTCTTTAAATAAATTTAGTTTGTTTTTTTGTCAAATTTTGCAGCGTGGCAATATTTGACGAGTACATTTTGTTGTCAAGGTTTACTCTCTTAACACTATTCAATAGTAATCTTTTTTAGTCTACAGACAATCGTTCTGGGTGGATCTGTTTTGCTCTAAAATAATTACAAGAAACTAACTTACAATTAAATGCGTCAAAAGTATAGATTCCACCATCTTGAAAGTTAGTGTTATTTGTATTTAAAAGTTAGTACGATACATGTTAGTTTGGAAGTAAGTTTTCAAAAACTGCCGAAAGATACAAATTGAGTAAGGAATCACGAAAACCTATACGAAACTTATATTATTTTCCAATATTATCATCAAAACTTACTCTTTCGCGATCGATATTCCTTGCAATGAAATGCAACATCAATATATACTTTAATCAAAACAGCAAACAAATAAATAAATGCTCTAAAATATTTATCTTACCGGTCGGTGCTATACCAATAGTTTTGGCTAAACAATGATCATGAGTGAATTACTTTTAGTTTTGTACGATTGTCTACATCTATTACATGCAAATACAGTTTGGAAAAAAAAATGAAACAGAAAAATCTGTGGATGTTTCATAAGTACATAGAGACCACAGATTTATACAACAACACGCAAAGGTAGACTGTCACGCGAACCGAACCTTATTCAAAGAAGTTGTTGTGGGACAGAATTATTCAAAAATTTGGGCGCGAAAAGAATTGTTTTGCTTCCATGGAATGATTTATGCATGCGGAGAATAGTTCGAAAAGTTGTTTTTCTCGTCTCGATGCACGGGGTTTCGGCAAAATCAAGGACTGTAACTTAAAAGTAATGATTATTTTATTTTAAATGATGCTGTTGAGAAGATTAAAGAGGTCGGCACTTTTGATACATCCGTGATTTCAGTTATTGAACAAAACACTTTTTAAGACTAAACTTGGAAGCTGTCAAAAGTTTAAATGAAAAATGTATGTCTGGAATTGATTTGTATTTAAGCCCTGTGTTGGTGTTATAGTTATCCAGTGCGTGGATGGCGATTGCTGAGATAGAAAAAGAAAAGAAATACAAATATGTTTAAATTTTGGTTTTGATGCAGTATTGTTCTTCGGTGTGTGGTCTGATGTAAATGAATTGGTTTTCGATTTAGTCATTTGAAAAAAAGCATAAATAGAAACATTTTAAAGTTTTGTTTAAACACTGTAAACATAATAATTAAGTTTTCAGGCAAAGACTAACATTTAACAGATACAGTTGTAATGGGTCTATCCCCACGAACCTGTCCCTAATTCCCTTAGGGTAAATTTATTTCATTTCAACTAAAGATTCGATTTATTCAAATGAAGGGTTCTATTTAAGCATTGACTTTTAGATACGTGCAGTTAGTGGAAAGTAGTTGAAAGCTAGTCGAGAGTTAGTCGACGAATAATTTCTGAATGATTAAGTGAGTGAATATTAACGTCGCACTGTTCAGCTACGCGAAGGCTTTTGGCGACGGACCGCGTAATTTTGAACCATGGTCAAGTGACTTGGAGGACACCTGAGCTGGCACCCCCTCTCCTAACTACCACACCACAGCCTCGGGAGGACGTTTGAGCTCTCGACAGATTTAACCTGTATCGCTCCCTACACGGTGGGTCTTCAGTGGTACTAGACTCGAACTCATAACACGCTAGCCATGATCCGATACCTTGACCACTTGGCTACCACGGCCACTCTGAATGATCAAAGGATTGCTAATTGTCGATTCAGTCAATAAGATCGAGATTAATAATAACGACCGGAGGTCGTGCAACTAATAGCGGAATTACGGTGAATTAGATCGTAGACGGCTAAAGTGTTCCAAGAGTAGTGAATTCAATTATACTCAAATATTAAGTATTCTTTTGGCAGTGTAATTACTTCTATACTTAGTAGTGGTGTGCATTTCCTACCCTGGGTTGTTAGTTTAAGTGAGAGTACAATAAATTAGAATTTGTACTGATTATGGTTGATCTTTTTTCTAACCCTTAAATACCAATAAAGGCATCGCGCTTACTACATAGTTTAGTTAAATGGTTCGATTTGAAATCATACACAGGGAGTTGCCATTTTCGACCGACAAATTCTTAAGGCTTATAGTAGGCAGCATGGGGACGACAAATCATCATTGAACATGAGGTCACAAACCACGTTTAGTTGAAGTAATTCGCAAAAACAGTTATGACGGGTGTGATGTCGAGTGGAATGAAGAAGGACAATAAGATTTAAAAACTACATTTATTAGACGTAAGGCATGTTTACAATACAAACAGTACTTCATAGCTTGATGCCAGAAATGTAACGACAAGTGATTGTCACAGGAATTGTTCAAAGTTGCGGCCGCGTAGGTCACGAAGGTGGTATGGTAGCACAAAGGTAGTATGGTGACACGAATGTGGTATGGTGACACGAATGTGGAATGGTGACACGAATGTGGTATGGTGACACGAATGTGGTATGGTGACACGAATGTGGTATGGTGACACGAATGTGGTATGGTGACACGAAGGTGGTATGATGCGGTATCGCCTCCTCGGAAAGTGGTCCTGGTACATCCTCTGAGCTAGGCATCCATTGTAATCGGCTCAGTCATGCATGTGGTGCATATTTGCATGTTCCTCGTTCGCGTACTCCAGCATTGTTACCAAATGCACTTTATGCAACGCCAGCCTATTACAACTTGCTCACCGCTTTTATTCTCCCCAGACGAGAGGAAAAATTACATACGTGCACGTTTCTTTAACACTACCACGGCATTTCAAACCCCAGCATTTTTTTTTTTGGCAACTCCCCTCGTTTGGCATTATCACAATGTTCACTGACTAAACGTGATTTGAGTTTCCATATTCCATGTTGATTTGTTGTTCTAATTCTACCTACTATCACTCTGAATTTGTCAGCCGAATTTGGCAACACCCTGTATTAACCACCGTTATCGAATTTGATTTAATTTGGGATAAAATTATTCTGGAGTTATCCGAAAGATATTGCTTATGTAATTTTTGTTTTGCAACTCGGGAATATCGTGAGAATGAAATTTAGAACTGGTTTCTTACCTAACAGCATTTAACATACTTTGAGACCCATTATTCATCTACAAGGGTCTTATATGAAATGACATACAATCTCGATAATGATGCCCGCGTCATCTTCATCTCGACAAATGAGATGAAGATATCCATAACTTTTCTTCCTCCCGAAACAGGGTAAATATTATATAAAGCTCTTTTCATTATCACTTTATTGTTATCTTTAAAAAATAGATTTAACATCTCTCTCTATATATATAAAAGATTTTCGTGATGCTGTAATTTATTTATTTACCAAATCACGAAGTTTGGTCGCCAAAATAAATGCCAACTTGGCTGTACCACCAACATTTCGCAAACTTTCCATTGAAACGCCATTATAATGTAAAAGACAGCGTTGCTTGCAAATATTATAATTTTTATCATAAAATAAAAAGAAAGTAATATTATTGCATTAAATATCCAGACACCAATTATTTACAGTATTGTAAGATGAATCAGTAATTACAAAAGAAGATAAAACATTAATTGCACAAAATATGCTTTCTACATACAAGAAGTTTTTGTGCTGCTGTAATAAATTAAAATAAAGAGATGAAGACTAGAAATTTTTATTTTTTTCCAGCATACAATATATTAAAAAAATGAAACTGCATAATGCATGTAAATTACAGTTTTACAATTTGAGCAATGAGAATGAACAATTGTATAGTTTGTACAATGCGGGTTGATCCACCCGCATTGACGGACAGATGGAAAACCCGCACCTCACTCTAAGTTTTTTTTTAAAAAAAAATCTTTGAAAAACAGCTACTTACAATCATGGACAAAAAAAATTAGCGCACCAAGAAGGAGTCGTCAAAATGAAACGAAATTTTACATACGTAATGACTACTTTGATATAAGTAAATAATTAGAAAATCAAAGAAAAAGATCATTTATTTCAGAGAAAAAGGTAAAAGAACGAAGGATTTAATATCCTGTTGAACCCCCTCTAGCGCGAATACGATACGATCGAGCATTGAGGCATACAAGTTTTGCATGATGTCTTGAGACATTTCGTTCCATATTTGCTGTAACCTTGTCTCTAGTTCGTTCAAACTCGTGGGATGCCCAACTCGCCTTCCCAAATGATCCCACATATGCTCGATTGGAGACAAATCTGGGGATTGGGTAGGCCAAGGAAGGGTAGTAACAGTGCGGATACAGTCTTGTGAAACCCTTGTCGTGTAGGGCCGAGCATTGTCTTGTTGAAAAATGGCTCCTGGGAGCCATTGCATGAGCGGCAACAAATGTGGTTGCAGGATGTCATGGACATAAAGCTGGGCTGTCATGATGCCATAGATCAATACTAGGGGTGACCGTGTCTTGTAGGCAATGACACCCCATGCCATCACACCAGCTGTGAGAGCGGTGTGTCGCTGTAAAGCAAAGGCAGGATTGAGGTGTTCTCCAGGGGGTCTCCACACACGAACACGATTGGCATCACTGCTGAGATTGAATCTGGATTCGTCGCTAAAGACGACCTGTTCCATTCCGCCGCAGTCCAGTTTCTTCGTGCCCGGCACCACTCCAAACGGAGGTGTCTATGGGTGGGCGTCAAGACCAGCACACGTAATGAGTGCCTCGATCCCAAATGCCCTTCAGTCAGGCACCTTCGTATGTATCGAGAAGACACAAGGGCCCCTAGTGAAGATGTTACCTGTCCCTGGATAGCGGCCGATGAAGCAGTTGGCTGTACGCGTGCATTTCTTACGATGTGACGGTCTTCTCGACGACTGGTCTGTTGAGGGAGTCCTGAGCCTACTTTTCGTGTAAATAACATCTCTCGGATCCACTGGTCCCAACACCTCCTCACAACACAATCAGAGCGTCCTAATTTACGAGCTACTCGCCTAGCTGACCACCCAGCTTCCATTATGCCGATGATTCTCCCCCTCTCAAACTGTGATAGCTGCTCATATTGTCTTCGAAAACGGCGTAATGGCATGTGTACCTCAGCGCTTCCTTTGTAAACGATTCAGCACGCTCAAACAAGCTTTAGTTACCTGTTTTATACTCCACGGAGAACGACGTTAAATGCCCTCTACCGGCTATACGTAATGCGCAATCACGCTGCATTTCTAATAATTTGCATATCTCCCCGACATGCACCTTCATGCCAAGTTTCGTTACGATCCCGCAATTATTTCTTGTTGCGCTAGTTTTTTCCCTGTGAGTGTATATATCTTTTAGCTATACATTCTGAAATAGACGATTCCCATCTTTCTGATGATCGTCATTCGAATCAGTTTTATATTAAATGTATCACAGAAATCTATTACAGAAATGCTTCATTTCAATTTGAGTCAAGCAATTACAGTTTTTTGCTGTGTTAGAAATACTTACTTTTAAAATAAGCATTCAAGAGAAGTAGCCCTTTTTTTTTCTAACAGCGGTAAATTTTGGTAAAACTTACATTACTTCTACTAAACCTTCGTAAAATACTCTTTAAACGTTTTTTTAAAATAATTCTAAAAGTACTTTGATCATAGCATAGTCGTAAAAACAAAACATGAAGTTTGCTTCTACACCCTTATTTCTGTAAATAAAGCTTATATATTGATATTTGCAATAGAAAAAGAATAATATTTAATTTCTTAACTGAATAATGCTTTAAAAGCTTAAAATATATTAATTGGCGGATCAAGTTTACTAATATTTAACTTCACATTCTGTCCTACATATTAGATTTCTTAAATACCTCTCTTTTAAAATTGTTAGTTTTTGTAATTATTTACATTTGGATTATTGAATTCGATCCATACAATGATAATACTGCCAAATACGTTTATATATCTTTATTAACGCATCAGTTCTATCATCAAAACTTATATTATTCACAAATCCCACTTACCGAAAAACTGCCTATTATTAACAGTATCTTTGTTACAGCGAAATTCTGCAGTGGTTCCATTATAATAAAATCCTAAAAGGATTTACAGATATATAAATTTGTAAAACTTACAATCATTCCAAATGATTCTACGTCATTGCAATCGATTTACTTTATTTACACTCATATGTATTCTAAAATATTTATTTTCTTCTCATTCAAACACAAAGTTTAAACTGAAAACAAAGCAAAAAACCTTCCAACACGCATATCTCCAGCAAATTTCAAATATCTAAGCTCAAACTGTTGAAAGATCAAACATCTCGGGGAAGAACACTTAATGAAAGAATTTAAAGGCCTTACAAATCAGAGCGCTGCGAATGAGAGAAAGAAGACCTATTCATTGGCAGACATCAGAAACGAGGGTCTCAATTGGTTGTACTTAGCGTAATCCGTCACAGGAGCTGTACTTCCCCGAGAGCTCTTTTCTACTTTTCATTTAGAACACAGTTCTCATCTTATTTGAAGACGTACAGTCAATACTTATACTTCATCTCCAACTTTCATTTGTTCTTGATGATAGTTATTTCATTTGCTACTGATAAGACCTCCAGGTTCTCCGGGAACTTAATTTGAGTTTTCAGTAACGATAGCCATTTATCGATGCTCGCAGAAACGATGTTTACGATTGGAGGTTAGATTCTGAAAAATTCTTTCTAGCATTGGCTTCTATTCTAAGCTCTGAAAGGATTCATTAGTACTTGTTAGGGACATAAGAAATTCAACAGTCGATACACAACAATTATTTATAATTTTATAGAGGCCTTGTGAAATACACAGACTTCTTTTCTAAATCAGAGTATTTAAAACCCTTAACTGCCGATTAAAAGTTATACGATTCGCTCCCTTGTGCCACAGTTTTTCACATAGGCGCACGTATATGCAGTGTATTGGATGGGAAAGAAAAGCAACAAATAAGCAGATTTTTCTCAGAAATAAGTAAATCCTTCGCAAACACTGGCATGAGCATTTTATAACATTCGAAACCCTTTCGAATATACTTAGTGATAGCCGCGTGAAGAAAATATTCGTATTTCGGGACGGATATATACGTCCGGGGCACATAACGTATCGTTTGAATGAGACGGATATATACACCAGCGTTAGTTAAGAGGTTAAAAATGACTAGTTTTTGAGGCGTAATGTAAGTATTTTTTCCATGTTATGAATTCTACTGTAGCTTGTAAATTCACATTATAATGCCAGTTGGTTCCTGCTTCCCTCTGAAACCCCTTGTCTACCCTTAAACCCGGCTAGATGTGTGGGAGAAACTGAATGACCAGCAGACATGAATCACACTAATTATTTTATTTTCACCAAAATATCAAGCAGACACAATAACAATCTAATTAAGATAACAGATCAGATAGTAGAGTGCGGAGGGGAGACTCAATAGCCTGGGGATAATAATATGGACCCTCAACTGATTCCACGATAGCTTAAACACGCTCAATATAAACTACGTCGCACACTAATAAGCTAACTTCTATTTAAATAAGGTTCACGATACCTGTACTTTTATGAAGTCAAGTCCTACACTTGAACCTTGAAGGTGATCTTTATCTGGATTTAATTACCGTCGATTGATCCACTCTCAGTAATCTTACATTGATAAACTCCAAATGCAATTAATCATTTCCCGATCCTTCACTCTCCAACTAACCAACTAACTCGTCAACTAACATCTAAAACTTGCGAATGCAGAATTTATATAATATACTTAATTTGCATAATCACGCTTTCTTCATTCGGAGAAAGTTGGTTGAAAATATTGTTTCCTCAGAAGAATCCCCAAGGGCTTAGTAGAGCCGCGTATAGATCCGTCACAACATTATGTAGAAAATATAGTTATTTAAAAATGAATAAGCCAATAGAAAAAGAAATTTAAAAAATATCTTCAGATTAAAGATGCTTTCACGTAAACTTAAAAAAATTTAGGTACAGCTAGCGTAAATATTATAAAGACAAATGACATACGTGGAATTACAAAATAGAGAGCTTGAAATCTGGATATGACATTTTGCAGCGCATAGTATTTAGAAAAATCCTCGTTTCAATTATGTATTATTCACCAACTTCATTGGTTATTCTTTGATGTTGTATGACTATTTATTGTAAATTAGGGATATATATCTAAGTATAAGCATTAAGTTTTCGATTGTACAGAAAATCTTTCTTATAGGCCTAGTCTCTTGATTTAAAAAGGACAGGACATGAACTTCTAAAGTCAAAGCAGCATATTTAACTTTAGCGCCACAATAGCCTCCCTTGGAGTTGATTTCCGTAAAAAAACATTTTTTACGGATCTTTTCTTAAAAAAATAAACACGTGAGCTAAATTTCAAGTTCGTTGATAAAATAGATCAAAAATGGTTTTTTTCCCTCTAATCCTTAACGCTCCCAAAACTCTTTTCGGAGTCGGTGTCCAAAAAACTCGATCTTAGCAGAACCAAACACACACGCTCGCACGCACACACAAAACCATCCTGGCTAGATTGCTAGTCTGTATATTAAATAATTCAAACACCTCAATTCTCGCCTTTAACGTCCCGCACCACCCCTTAAGTATCGATATTCCCCAAACTCATTCTTTGCGGAGCTAAGCTTAATAAAAGGAACATTTCTGCCAAATTTCAAGCCCGGAAATCTAATAGCCCTGGAGGTCTGGCGATGAGTAAATAAGTTAGTTTTGTCTCTTTTATCTTGTACATACATAGATAAATAAAATATGGTGTTAAGTTACATAGAAAGAGATTAACATATTTAGAATTCAAAATGTACCAGTTTTACTTATTATCATAATCTAAACTCAGTGGCGCCACAGCACATGAGGGCCAAGGCCTATTGATCTCAGTTTTCGAGACCTTGGGCACTGAGGTGCATGTGCAGATGTTACGGTCAGGTGGTTAATTTGACGCGAAATTCCCAGTGTTCAGTTTCCAAGCAAACTAGTTACTCATTTATTGACCCGCTGAAGGGAGGAACAGATTGAGTGGATCTTGCCCAAACCGGGGTTTGAACCCCGGACCTATGATGTGAAAGAGCGATACGCTATCATTCAGTCACTGGGCTACTTTTATATTATCATACAGCATTTTAAAACTTAAGAACATCAATAAACAGAAATTCGAAAAATGTTATGATATGGATTTCGGTGATTAAAAATAGTTTTTGCAAATGAACCGAGAATCAACCATTCATCACCCGATTTATCAGCTTCTTTATTACCGGGATATGATGAATCAAAGTTAGTCAATAATTAAAAAAAAACATTTTATGAATAGTAATCCATATAACATTTTTGTTTATCACCATTAGGTTTCTGTTTGACATACGGATTATGAAGAAAAAAAAGAGACAAAATTGGCACTCTCTATTTAGCTGGAAAAAGGTGATAAATCGCCAAATGTTACTGCTGGCTACATTCGAAATAAATAGCCTTTATTTTTGTAAATTTTGAGTTTCATCGTCTAAAGTGTTCAATGATGAGATTTGTATCAAGCTCACCAAAAGAGCAAAGCTAAAAATTTGTGAAATATTTTGTACTTAAAATTTCTTCAATCACGAAAAATTTAAAAAAAATATTTTTAAAAGTTAATGTTATATTTCTGAAAAAAAAGTAAGCGAATTCATTTTTTTTTACCAAACGCACAACAAAAAATATCCAAAAATCAGCATTTTCTATAAATAAATTCGTTTTGTATTCCTAATAAGTGATACTTCTACGAGGAACTGTACATTATAAAAAGAGTTATTTTCCTCACAAAAATATTTATTAAACATTAAAACCCACAATACCAAAAGAAATCCAGATATTTAAGAGAGAGTTTTCTGTTTCTATTTTTAAAATTTTCCAACGTAAAACAGTCTTCTGCTAAAGCAGAGATTGAACGGTTTAAAAATATTATTACAATTCCATTCAGCGAAAGAAGGACGCTTTTCGATGCTTTCCTCTTCAAAACTAAAACTTTGTGTATTTTAGAAAAATTCCAAATAGTTAAAGAAAAGAACGCACGGTTTATCAAACTTCAAATCAGCCGAAGAGAACCAGCCTTTCAATTTCACTAAAACAAACATGCTAAGGATTCCTTTTTTTTAAAATAAAAAAATAATTTATCAATTCTCCAAATTCTTCCAAATTCGTTTCTATTGACAGAGTTCAAAGAAACAAAATGTTTCGTAAACAGGAATAAAAATGATGGATGAAAAAGATTTTATTCGAAATGATGGAACATTTGCAGTGGAAACTTTGAAACTAGAAATTCCAAAAATAAAAGAGAATTTTACTTCAGAATCTCTTTCTTTTTCTCTTTCCCTGAAGTCTTCTGTTTGATATTCACAGAGAAAAGATTCATTTTTTCTCACATCATGGAATAGGGAACAGTTCCCAGAATTCTTTTTAGGAATTACTAAACTCAGCAATTTTTATTTGCATATTTCAGGAAAAGATTCCTGAGGTATGCGTTTTTGGAATAGGCTACAGATTGGGTCCGGTTACCTATTTTTATCCATTTTCGATATTCATTCTAATGTCAAGGCTCTAGGACCCTACACTTTCTTCTAGTGGAGACATTTTTCTGTTTTGCTATCACTATTTTTAAAAATCAAAAATACTATTTATGCAAGGTAAGCCTTTGGTAACCCTAAGAAAATTCAGTACACATAACTTCTGTTTTCACAAAATAGATACTGTCCGAAAGAATAAGTTCAAGAAAACTCGTGTAAAATATATTGCATCTACTGAAAAATACAGAAGTTCGTCCACACTTTATGGAAACGATTTTGTGATAGTTAATTTTTATCTGTAAATGCCACATTTTTCTGGTGATTTGCTTCTACTGATAGCCATAATTCTTGACTAGAGCTCTAGCTCAAATTTTTCCAAAGAGTTACATTTAAACAGTTTTTTTATTGTAATAATATTCTTAAATTTTTCATGCTTGTATTCTAATCTAAATGACACTAAATATTAAAAAATATTCGTTTCTACGCTTTTTCAAAATCACACGATCCCGAACTTAAACTAGATATCTTAAACAAACGGTTCCCTCAAAATGGAGAACGATGTAGACATGAGATGCATTGATGAAATCTTTATTTTATATTTATTCGCTTTTAAAACCACTAAAACATCGTCACTATTCATAGGAAGCAAGTCCCAATTTTGTTCACGGGAACACGGAAAGAATTTCATCAATGGAACACGAAGCCGATAAACGAGACATTTCTAGTGATAGCAATAATATTGCGGTCTTACGCAGACGTATGCAATTATTGTCACAAAATGACAAGAAAAAAATCTTTCATGTGTAATTCATATTTTTGTCTAATTTTAGTGTTCATGAATTAGTGTCATTATTTTCTTTCCTTTTTTAAATCATAATTTACTGCATTTGATACATGCATAATCTTTTTTAGGACGCAAAATGTTTGAAATCCTAACACGAAAAGTCATGATTTGTTATGTTATTTTTGTTGATTTTTTAGAACTCCAGCGAATCTTTCACAGAAGGTCATTCGCCCTTTATGGAAACGAATTTGTATATGGATAATTTATTTTCTCTTTCACATTTTGAAATAAAACTTTTCAACTGCAGAATTATCGTTTGATAATCATTTCTTTTGATTCGAATGTAAAATAAAAGATTTATTTTGAAAATGGACTCTAAAATTGATGTATGGCTCGAAGATTACGTAACTGTGCTTTCCGAGGATAAATATTCGTATCAAAAAATTATAAAGGGTGTAACAATTTCAGTTACTGCATTTTAAAAAAAGAATGTATTAAATTTGAATGGAAAATAACGCCAATCAAAATATTCTCATTTTATGAAAAATAATTCTATATAATAATAGTTTGCTTATATATAGCTGGGGTCTCTGTACAGAGTCTGAACAAGGATTTTTGAAATATATAATTTAGAAGTGGATTTTTATCCATCTTTTAATACATCAGAGTGGAAAAGTTTAGCCAAAAAAAAACCACCGATTACTATTTCAATTGGTAGTAACTCTGAAAATAACGTGAAGTTTTTCAAAAATTCTAGTTCAGGCTCTGGAGAGATCTTAGCTATGTATATATAAGCAAAATATTAGTATTATTATAGAAGCATTTTTCATAAAACGAAAATGTTTCAAAAATAGATAAGTCTATATTTATTTTTTGCCAAAAGTATAGAATTTGAATAACTTTTTATTGTAATGATATTCTTAAAACAACTTTATACGTGCATTATATTTATATGTAATGTCTCCCTCTAGCCTTCTTTAAATTAACTCCTTTAAATTATTTATCTAATTCTTTGGTACGAGATTGTGATAAATCTTAATATATATATATATATACACAATATAAGTGACACTAAATATTAAAAAAATATTCGCTTGTATGCTTTTGCAAAATCACGATTCCTAACGTAATCGGATAACTTCAATAGATTTTTTTAAAACTTGTAAGGATATGTCTGAGATGTTTCAGCCAAATCAAAACTAGTATCACGAGAAAGTTCCTGTGAAAATGTATTACGGGCGAATTTTATTTTGTTGTTGTTGTTGTCGTCGTGTCCTTCCCGCAGGGAAGGAATGAAAGTTGCCATTGCCTGTGAGACAGATTGGACTTCTTAGCAATAGATGGCGACACCACCTATCTCCACCTACACAATTTTGGCATGGAACTGAAGGGGAGGGAAATATTCTCCAGCCCCCTGCACTCGTAGTTTCTACTGCGACCGCCCACATGACTTTCGGACCCACTGATTTAACGAGCACGTACTCCGTCTATACTCGGTGGTATTTAGTGGCATCGGGCATCGAACCCAGGCCCTCGGGTCTGGAGTCCGATGCTCTAACCACTAGGCTACCCACGGCCCCCAAAGAGTTTTATTTTAATTCTTGAAATAAAATTATCTGCATCAAAAAGGTACTTTTCACTTTTAACACCAAACTCAAAATGTAGTCATAGCAGATAAAATTCTATATTGAGGTTGTAGAATTTAAGGGATTCTCACACTCGAAAATCGCATTACATTCCTGGTCTCCAATGTCGCAATTACAAAAATAAAAGCTAAGCAAAATGTTCTTAGAATTTGAGTCGACCGTGTTAAATCAAAATAAGTTGTATAAAAAAAGAATTATCCCCCCCCCCCTAATTCGTTTTTAAATCAAAAATTGTTTGAAAGAAGTTCATATAAAAATAGAATTAATTGCACTACATAAATACTTGTGTGTGATTTCGCATAATTTTGTAATGAATTTCAAGCCAAAAGGTACAAAACAAACCTTATATATCAGGTTGAACAAACAAACATCAAATAATCGGTTCGTCGAAAATACGAAATGGAATTTAGTGAATAATATAGTTATACAATAAATACTGTTATGAATTTTGTGTAATGAGTGCTCAAAATGGTATAAATAATTTATTCTAGACATGTAATACATTAATATTACGTTCTGTTACATTTATTTTATGCCAAAATTGTAATATTTGCAAGCAACTCTGCCCTCTACATTATAACGGCGTTTCAATCGAAACTTTGCGATAAAGCAAAGTTGGCATCATGATTGGTGACTTCGCTATCATATGGATAGTTCTGAAAATTACTGGAGAAATCTGTTAACATCACGATCCAGCTTACGTCTGTTCGCGGATCTTTCGGGAAAGACCTATAAGGCAGCCGTGCAGAATATAAATAGGAGTCGTTCGCTGAATATGAGTCAGAATCACTTTGGGTGTTGAAGACTTCAGTCGCTACGATCAAGCGATTGCATGCATATAAACTTTATCATTCCGTATTTATATTTCTAGACACTGATAGTTGTGTCGGAACGTTGTAAAAGGTATGAAGACCTTCTGGGGCTTATTGTGCAAATTTTATTGCAGTATTCTGTACTTTAAGGATCGTTTTTCTACAATAAATTTTCATTGCTTTTAAAGAACTGTCAGAACTCCGATTTACTTAACAATATAGTTACTGCATCACTAGTAAAGTATAAGGAGAAAAGATGTCAAATTTGAATTTTTAATGATAATTACTTAATGAGATTTTTGTACAAGGTTAAATTATATATTCATTCATGTATTAAATAAATCTGCTAACATATATATTATCAAATGGGATATTTATAATTTAGAAGAGAGAGAGAGAGCCGAGATATTATACTTTAGTTTTTATATTATTAGATTAACTCATAAGAGGAGTTTATGCATTCCTTTATGAATAATTAATATAAGTAAATTCAAACATATACGAAGTTTATGCAAAATGCACGAAATTCTTGAGGGTTACACGATAAATGTAATCGGTTGAATTAAAAGCTGGCATTAAATTCAAAGCTGTATACATTAATTCAAATATAACTGATAGTTAGATAAAGATATTCAAGTATTAAGATTATAAAAAGTTTTCCAAAAACAAAATAATCGTATATACACAGTATGGGCATTATTGTTAACAATTACGTATTTTTTAAAAGAAAGCTTCTGCAGAAAGCAAAATTTGGCAACAGTGACGCGCATAAACTAATTAACTGGAGACAAGTGATTGTACTCATCATGTGACTATGATGTCACATGAACTTAACCCATTAAGCGTGTTGTTATTGAAGGTTAATACAAGGTGCGAGATATATTTTCAAAGGAAATAACTTATGTTGTCTATTTTTTCAAAGTTAACCCATAGATCGTAAAATCCCCTATAAAAAACCCCGCTTACTGAAGAGGAAAAATATTTGAAAATAATGTCTCTCATCTTTTAGAATTTCCTTCATTCATGTTCAACTGGAAATGTTCTTTAATTTATGCGTGGAAGGCTTCAAAATCTACTTATAATTTAGTGATAAAACAATAACGATCAGAGTAATATAATATTATACGTGGGAATCTAACCAAAATCTTCCGAAAAAGTTAGATTCTTCAGAAAACTCATTATGCGATGGGATTGCAACTTACCGTCTGCTTATGGCGAACGGGCGCGGATACGCGAAAGCGCTGCTTCGTTGTCAAGTGTTAGTGGGCCTCTGCCAAAAATAAATTGCGTCGGCGTTTTATAAGCACGCTTGATGGCGTTGATGTGGAATGCTGTTTTGATTAAAATTACCGTCCTCTGCAAAGGGATATGATCTAAGCTTTTACAAAGAAAGTTCCATGGGATATCCTACTTATATTTGAAATTTTAGGGAATACTTGTTCTCTCGGATTTCCCCTTCAATCTTCCCAAAGTATTAATCATGAAATTCAAATCGGTCACTAAGTCCTCAGAAGATTTTGAGGGAGAAATTTGCACAAGATAGATAGAAGTACTAGATAAGATAGAAGCGTCTTCAAAATTAGAAGACATTCCTCGTAGATTCATCACAACATTAATTTAGCTTCTAATTTTAGTTTCCATCAACATTTGGCAACATCTAACAAATAAGGTCTATATTGGTTATGGTACTACGTTCAGTTGAAGATGGCTGATCTAAACTGGCGCACACACACAACTCAATTTCTACTATTACTCATTAAATCTTACACTGACTTAAAGGACGAATTAGAATATCAAGAAATATCTAAGAAATGTGTTTAGTGAAGTTAACAATTTTCCAATCATAGGGGAGGGGGAAAATGATAAAATTAAATGGAGTTCGTTTTCAATTTTCATATTATTTAGTATTTACTTTTATTTTTAAGAATGAACATTTTGGAGCACTAGACGTTTAGTTTTATAATCAAATTTATAGCTCTTGACGAAGGAGCAAAAATGTTCCAAGCAATTTATCAACAGAACATCACTGCTTCAAAAATATTACATACATTTCTCACAAACATTTCAGATTTTTCACAAAATAGCTCATATAATGAAAACTTATATACGTTAGCTATTTAGTTTTGAAATCCGATGAACTTGTTTAAAATATGTATTACTGCTTTTAAAAATAGAATTCAATAGTTATGAATATGCAAAAGGGTATTTTAATTGGTTTTTTGATTCCAAAGATTTATAAAAGATCTCTTGTAAGATATGTAGTATTCATGCCGAATATATATTCAATAAAATTAATTCCAAATGAAAGAATTCTGTTGAAGACTTTTAAATTTTAGAGTTCAAAAATATAATTATAAATGTATTTTAAAGTAGCAACGAAAATATAAATTAGCAAGAATTCATAGAGATACCTACGAATAGATTGTATTGAATAATACGGATCTCTATTGATCTCTATTGAATAATACGGATAAAAAAATTTCAATGCCTGCTTTTACATTATTCATTAATGTTAAAAATAATTTCTTTGCATTCAGTTTACTTGCTATGTATCAAATGGACACATAAATAAAGAATATGAAAAAGGCGTTATACTTGATTCAACTTATTGAACTGTTTCTAACTACTTATTGTTAAATTTAATTACGATAAAAGACATCGCTTTAATTAATTTAAATAAAAAAATGCTAATATTTTGAGTTATTTCTGCAATGAATAAAAAATTGAGTTTTAGTTTTTTTCAGATGGTAACAAACTTGCTTATCTTTTTAACTGTGATGAGACTCATGTCTTTACAAAAATGTATATTGTTTTAAGTAAAATCGTAAAATAAATTCACTACTTTTATACTAAAATAGTTTTTAAAACACCAGTCTTGTCTGAGAATTAAATAAATGCTACGACGAACAATTTAATTCAAAATTAAGGTTTTCAATTTTAATCACACAATATTTAAAAAAAATCAATTTTCAAAAGAAATATTACTCGAAATTTTAATCCGAGAATTATGTTGAAATAGCAATACGATATATTTTTAAAAAATCTCTACTCTTTTCTTTAAAACTGAAATTTATCAAATTAAAAAAAAAAAAAAAAACAAAACAAAAATATACAAATTAAATATGCAACTAACAAATATCACTGAATTGTATCTTTGTTTCTTCTTTACAAAATGTTTCAAAATCTATTCCTTCTTTTTGTACCACTTCAAAAAGATTGTCTTTAAAAGAAAAAACACAAATATCGTCCTATTAAATTTCGGAAAAGAAGATTTAAAAGAAGTTTCTTCGAAATTTTTATGTTTGCTCGAAACATAAAAAGAAAGCAAAAAAATTCTTTAAAGAAGACCGAACAAGAACTTTAGTACAAGAGCTTTCAACAATTTCTATTCCAGACAATTTCAAGAAAAATGAACCTTCAAAATTTCGTTTATGTGTTATGTGTTTACTTGGTATACATTTTTACGTTCTTTCATGCATTTATTTTCTGTTACATATTTGATCGCAAATAATAATAATAAAGAAAAAGAAAGAAGATTTTTTTTTTTATTTAAAAAAAAAACATGGCTGCCTTCTAATGAAAAATGTCCTCAAGCTCCTTTTTACTCTTTCTCTTTGTAAATTTCGAACATTTCCTCCAAACCTTTATCAAATTCGAATTTTTATTTTTTATTTCTTTATGTAATTTTCATTCTTTTAGAGGAATAAAAACGGTCAATAAGCGAAGTCCATGAAAAAAATAAATGTATCAAACATCTTATTAGATTTAGTCCAAACAGTCAAAGTATATATTCGGTTGCGCCCGAAAAAGATATTTATGATTTTTTTTTTCAGAAGCCTTAGTATTACAAATTCCCAATCCCATTTGAAGTAAAAACCGAAAAATTGAGTTATCAATAGTATGTCATCCAACAAACTTGCGAGATAAAATGTTCTTTTTTTTTTTTTTTTTTACAAAGTTTGTCCTGGAAGCGTATAAATATTAATAGAATTTCCAACAATTTTATGACATTTTCATCTTTTTTTTTCTGTAAAAATGTAAAGTAATAATATGTACAAAGAGTGAATCTATTTTTAAAACAAAATTTTATTGGCATTTCGAACAGACGTAAAGAAAATTCATTGTAACGTTAAGCAATTTGTTTTTAAAAAATAAATATTTCAATTACTGTATTGTCTTACCTATCTCCCATCTAAAATTCACCTTGAATAGCAGCACACATGCGCAACTAATATTAATTTATAGAAGGCTTTACATAAATGGCAGCCGAAAAAATAGAGATATGACATTTCTATCAAATCATTTTTCACGTTCGTTAAATGTGTTTTAAAAATGTTTCAAGTCTTAGAACAAAAAAGAATTGTATTTATTGTAATCACCATCATTTCAATCATAGGATAAAAAAAATAACAAAATATGAAATATTATTTATTTTAAGATGCATTTTGTTGCTAATAAATGACAAAATTTTTATTTATACTGTTGTTATTGTTCTTAATCCCAAATGGCCTCATTTCCTTTAAACCAAAATTTTCCAAGAACAAATAAATAAATAAAATAACGTCTTTTAAAATCTTACAAACAGTGAAATCTAATGATTGAAGTTGTGGAGGATAGAACTCGATACCTATGAATTAGTAAACACGTAACATACCACTAGGTAAAAATGATCACCTTTCTTCGAATGCTGTTACTGGCTTATGTAGTTATCCGCTATATTACTTACCCACCAGTGAGTTGGTGGATAGGCGAACGAACGATATAGCTGTTATGGCGAACGTGTGAGTTGTTGCTGTTGTGCCAAGTGAGTCTGACGATTATGCTTTGTTGCGTCAAGTGGATCTGACGGCCTTGATTGCTCTTGCAGCCGGTAGATGGCAGCACGACAGCTGCGCGAAGGTTGCGTTTTTTCTTAGTTCAGTGTCAAGGTCAGTAATGAGGAGGGTAGTACTCGGTACCTTCTGATCTGTAAGCACGTAACATACCACTAGACAAAAGTGATCACCTCTCTCCGGAGGCGGTTACTGGCTTATGTAGTTATCCGCTACAAAGTATATGAGAGTTAGGAACGTTTTAAATGTTCTTGACGCCCTTTAAAGTAGACACTATATACACGCGTTGTCAAATACTCATACAAATGGTAATCCGTAACTCGGTGCTTCTCAAACTTTCAATGTGTGCGACCCAATATTAAATAATTTTCATTGCGACTCCTTTCCTAACAATAACAATGTATTAAATTCACTACTACTATACTTTGATGTTAAAGCTACAACACGACTTTTAACTCTTAAGTGCTCAGGCGTATATAAACGTCTCGTTCACTCAAAGTGTTCACTACCTTAGACGTATATATACGTCTATCCGAAGTACGATCTTTTCTGTGCACAGCTACGCATAAATTATTTCGAAGGCTTTGGAATGCAAAAAAGGACCTTGACAGCACTTGCGAAGGATTTACTTATTTCAGAGGATTTGCTTATTTATTCCTCCCCTCCCCAATACATAACATACGCGTGCCTACGTGGAAATTGGTGGCATTGGGGAGCAAACCGCATAACTTTTTATCTGCAGTTAAAGGGATTAATTATAAACCGTACAAATTATCAAGAGAAGTGTTAATTTTTGTATATAATTTAAAATATAACCAGCCCTTGGGGTCACTGGTAATTATGAAACATGTTCGAATAGTATTGTTAAATTAATTATGAAATACATTGCGTGTGGTACTGATGTATTCATATGTTTATTATATCAGAGTAAATGTGTATTGTATTTTTTATTATGTCAGAATGTATTCTATTTGTTTATTTTCAGTCAATTAATACATTTTTTAAAGAATCTTTTGCTTACGACTTTTCAATGTGTTCGCGTCCCCCTCGTGGAGCTATCATGCTCCCCTAGGGGGAGCTCCCCACAGTTTGAGAAACGCTGCCGTAACAAATAAATGTCAGTGGCTCACAAATTTAGCCATGTACTTGAGTAACCGACTGCCGCCTTTCGACTAAGTGAGTAATGATGGATGTATGATGATAGTCCTAGACCTAATCGACATAATAACGCAATCTAGCCAGCATATACAAGGTGTGACACACAAAAAAAACGAGATTATGTGTGTACCTAAAAAAAAGCGTGGAGTTAGCAACAACTGTTTTAGTGACGTCATCCCACGCACCTCCTCTATACATGTGGCCAGTTTCGCTTTAATCGATCATACCAGTTGGGAGTACTGCGTCATTGAATGAACACGTCGTGCAACTGCATTCTGCGGAAAAATTTCGAATCGACATCAAGTTTCTGGTGAACCTTGAGAAATCAGCCACGAAAACAATTCAAATATTAACCGAGGATTATGGAGATGAAACTTTGTCTAGTGCACATGTGTTTGAATGGCATAAGCGGTTTTCAGGGGGGGGGGATAGTATGGAAGATGATAAACTTCTGGGTGCCCTAGGTCAGCGATTACAGACCAAAACATTGCCAAAATTTATGATATGAGTGTGTTCCGACTCACATCAGTGGTCAGACTGTTAATCTACTACATTTAAATACTAAAAGACTTCGTGAAAAAATTGGGGGAGGGGAAGGCCAGAATTGGGACGTGATGGATGACTGTTGCACCAAGACAATGACCCACTCACACGGCCTTATCTGTCAAGCAGTTTCTGACCAGCAAAAACATTATTACGATGGAGTATCCTCCTCATTCACTTGATTTGGCCCCATGCAACTTTTTTTTATTCCCCACAGATTTTACCTCAGTTGAAAAGGTTCAGGTAAAAGCGGAGAATCACCTGAAGGTGCTTCCAAAAACCTCGTTTCAGAACTGTTACCAGCAATGGCCGCACCAAATACAGAATTGTGTGAATGCTGAAGGGAACTACTTTGAAGGTGATAATGTCATGGGGAAATAATTCTTTAAGTACAATGACTTATTGGATAAGTTTCGTTTATTTTATGTCACACCTCGTAGCTCGAAATTCCCAGTTTTTTTAGAAGATATGTCGAGAAATAACATTTGACTATTAAAGTTATTCGGATTATAATTGCTGAGTCGAGGCCTTATTGGAGGCTTGTGCTCTGCGTCCAGTTGACCCATGCCTTAAGACATCCCTGATGAGGGGGAGGCCTGACCAGTGCTTTGAACTAATGGCACTCAGTATAAACCCTTTGGCCCGTTTGAAGGTCAGATCTTTTGTGGGGTCTCTCAAAAGATCTGACCTTCAAACGCGGTCATCTCAAAACGCGGGGGGGGGGGGGCCGTTTGCAGTTTCCTAAAAATATTGACTTTCCGTGATCCACGGGGTCTTGCTCTAAAGTACCATGGGTGGATAGAAAGGGGTTTTCTAAACTCATTTAATTCGGTCTTTTTAATTGAGGAGATTTCATTATGGGTTAATGTTACACATGTTAATGCAAATTGTCAACAGAGACAGTCTTGGCCAAAGTATGTCAGCTATATCATTATCATTCTCATATTGAGCTATATCATTATCATTCTCATTTTCAGCTATATCATTATCATTCTCATATTCAGCTAAATCATTACATTCATATCAGCTATATCATTACCATTCATATCAGCTATATCATTACCATTCATATCAGCTATATCATTACCATTCATATCAGCTATATCATTACCATTCATATCAGCTATACATATATCAGCTATATCATTACCATTCATATCAGCTATATCATTACCATTCATATCAGCTATATCATTACCATTCATATCAGCTATATCATTACCATTCATATCAGCTATATCGTTATCTTTCTCATTACCATCCTCTCTTCTTGAAAGTGTTTACGAGGGGAGGCCAACTCGTGGCACGTTTGCGGCAGTGTGGCACGTTGGAGTTGTCAAAGTAGCACGCGAAGACTTACAGAAAAATTCCAAAGTTTTTCAAAAGATAATAAATAACCCTTTTTTACAATTTTATTGAAGTGACGTTGTCTCAGACAGAAAACCTCAAAATTTGATCAAAATGTACTAGTGAATAAATTGGGTTTTCTGCAATGAACATAATAAAATAAATATCACTCAAAACTAGCTGATAACCTATATAACCTAATTTTGTAGGCCTCTATAAAGGCTAATCCTAATGTAGATGACTAGGTAAAAAAAGTAGCAATTCAAAAGCCACATTAAGCAAATACTGAGCTTTTAATAATTATTTTGAATTAAATGATTAAAGTTACTCATCTTATTTTATACCTAACTTGATTGATTGAACTTTTAAAAAGTGTGTTAAAATAAAAAACTAAGTTTGTACTTTAATCTTATTTATAATATTTTTAAATTTCGACTACGTAGACTTGCATTAAAAAATGTGCTATTTGCGTAAAAAGACCATAATATAATCTTATAAGTATCATTTTTTCACTTTTCCACATTTGTTTGTTGGAAAAGCTGGAAGTGGAACGCTTAATTATTTTTTTATCAAATAGTGGCACTCTTCCCAACAAGGTTGGTCACTCTTGGTGTATACTTGTAAGAAAGCCATAAAAAGAGGTCTAAGATATTCAAGCTCGCCTAGTCACCTAGATTCATTGAATAAGAAAGGTGCCGTATACAGGCGGAACTGTCTGCAAAGCATCTTCTAGACTTGATTGAACAGCTTCAAATGTTGGAAGTATCCGTGCACTTAGAAAAAAGTGTTTTGTTTGAGTAATTCGAAATTTTATTCTGGAAATTTCTAGTGAACACAACAGATTTTTTAAAATTTTTTTTATCTTTTTGCCAGAAATAATTAACACACAGGTATGCACCCGTTAAAAGTTCATACAAATATTGAGCAAAGTAATACCAATTCATAGTCACAACAGCTCATGTGGCAAATGAAAAACATAGTCGCTGTAAAACTCACAGTCCATTTTTTTCACTGTATCGTGTCTGTATATAGTCTAGGAAGCACTTTCTTGGTACTACTAAGGTTATCTAGTCATATAATACCATACCCTATTAGGTTTGTTTCAGGCCTTTTATTTTGGTCACAAAAATTAGTCACATTTCGCAACTAAGTTTGTCGCCAAATCTGTTGCAAAGGTCATCTTTACATGCCACCAACTACGATGGTGAGAATTTGGTTGTCTGTGAAACTACAATGCAATTACTAGCTGCTGGCCTAACTCCTGCAAAAGTTGTCTTCTTCATAGACTTCCAAGCTGCAATTTTATCTCAAAGCAGTAACACATCAACTGACTGTCTTAACACAATTCAGTACCAAACTAAAATCGCGGAGCTCATCTCCTACGGCTGGACTGCGACCTTAAAGTGGGTCACAAGTCAGGTTAGGATCCCCGGCAATGAGAGAACCGACCCAAAAGCTAAGCAGAGAGCCGAGTCGACTCAACCAGACGTCCCTTTGACCTCAGAAAAGCAAAGATCACTATCTCCACATTACATTGACGAATATGCTGCCGTGACTCAAAACACGAAGATATTTGGAAAGCCATGGGGAAACTCTGGCCACTGTGGGTCCAATCCCGAGGGACCTGGAGAGAGCCGAATTTGTTGCCCATTTTGACAAACAACCGGACATGACTTTTGGGGAGTATACCACCACTGGCTTGGCCTGGCTGCTGACGAGGCCTACCCACTCTTTTGCCATGCCAGAATGGTTGGCGGCAACCTGCTTCAATGCACTGGATTCGATGAATACCCGACTGACGACTTCATCAGTCGGTACTGGAAGCCTCGGAGACAAATGGTCAAGACAAGAACCGGAGTAGGATAAATAAAGCTTAACACAATATTGCTTGCAAACCATTTTTCCAGTCACAATCTATTTTTGAACAATCAAACAAAATTCATACCTTTCATAACAACATATAGCTAAAATTTCACAAGTATATTAAAACAAATCATATAATTCGTATGTTCAAGAATTTAAAATGGCAGAAAAGCGGAAATTCGGGAGAATATATGCGGGACAAATTTTATTATATATATTGTAAACATATACTATACTATAATATATTTATACTATAATAATGGCATTCTGTTGTAAAATTACTGAAACACAACAAAATTATTCTAGTTTTTGAAATAAATTATCAGAAATATTTAAACATTAAAAATATACGTTCATTCCACTTTCACTTATATGACATTTTTCAAGTTTGGTAACATTTAAACATGCTCGAAAAAATATTTACAGCTTGAAATTCTTTTTAATCCGCTATTTTTGTTGATCTCATAGAAATTACATTCAATGCATAAATAAGAATAAATTATGATAGTTTAGTAACTGACCGAAAATTTTAATGAAAAGGAGCAAATAATTGTTTAACAAACGTATTATTCTACATTAGGAGAAATTCAAGAGCGAAAATAGCAAATCACCTAAACCAGTATTTTAACTAGCAGATGTAGACTTAGGACTTAAAATAAGGAGTTAAATTTGCTCTATGTCATTAACCTTTCCCTTGTTGTTCTATATTTACTGAGGAAAAAAATATAAATTTCTTCATGCTTTTATAGAGGAGAATTTTTTTATGTAAACAAAAAAGAAAGTCAATATAAAAATATATGGCATAAATATAAATCTTAATGTACTTCTTAAAAAACTTCAAGAGTTTGAGCGAAATATCCGAGTTTGTTTCGTAGATGTCTTAGAGTAACCTTGTAACATATTAGGCTTATTCTATGTACATAAAAATTGCATCAGGAGGAAAATAAAAAATGAATTTGGTGCAGATGGGGAAAAAAATGACGAACACCGCTACCGACAAACGATGTATCACAAAACCAGAGAAGAAAAACCATGTTGGGAAATCTTATCAATAACCCCTTTTATAGTCAAGCAAGCTGGGGAGAGAGGGAAAAAATATTTTGTTTCCCAACAGAACTCAAATAAACATCCCATATATCATGTTATTCAATCTTTCTCGAGTTTTCCATTTTAGTTTCTTGTGGAACACCTCCGTGAATGAAATGCTGGTAATTTGTCTTCGAATCTCGCCTTCTGCTTCCGTGGATTTACACGATTTTCCAGAAAAGGCCCCAGACAAGAGCAAAAAGGAAAGGAAATTGTCACAGATGCCGCAGAAATAAATAGTTCCCTCTAAGAAGAAATGATTCTGAATTATAAAAGTTGAAAAGAATAAAGGCATGATTTATTTGGAATGCTGTTGAAATGACTATTAGTTCTTGCTATTATAATTAGTAATCTCGGTGAATCAAATAGTTCTGAGAGAAAGTCTTGTGTGATATATTATTCTGGCAAAAACTACAGAAATAAGCCTAAAATCTAAATATTGTTTTTAACTCATGAAATAATTCTTAATAAGAGTTCAAAACATCACAAAGGATTTAATTCTTAAAAACAGAGATTGCTAAAGGTGGTAGATAACTTATTTTGGGGGCAAGTTAATATGCAGGGTGATTCTAATTAAAATTCCACTTCCAAAAATGCAGTAAAAAAAGAACCACTTCTCAGAATGACTTAAAATTTCAAATGAATGTATTTGAAGAAGGGAGAAATGGTATGGCATAAGTTAAAAATATTCACATTGGCAGTTTCTGGCCGAAGGACAATTAAAAACTGATTTTTCTTATCCATTGTGGCATGATCTTGCCTTGGTGCATGAGCTTTTCACTAAGAGTGCAACAACTGTTGAAGGATATGAAAGTTATTTTTTTCCGTAAAAAAAACGCAAACAATTATGCGCATTGAACAGTACAGTTGGTTTAATGTGCAACTCATGCTAAAGACATCGTAATTCGATTCAAAATGCCACTTGTAACTGAATCAAATTTCTTTATACCGCTTACAGCACTATTCATTATACACATTGGTACTTTTTCTCTTATTTCATACTGTTTCCTTCTTTTCAAGTAAGTTCAGTTCAAATTTGAAGTCAATCTGGCCAGTGGCTCTTTTTTTTTACAACATTTCGAAAGTGGAATATTAATTATAATCAACTTGTGTAGAATCAAAAAAATTAATCATACCAATGTAATTAAGAAATGTAATAAGTTTAGTTAAATAATATTTACTTGTACAATTTAATTAATACACTAATTGCAGAGTAAATAATATTAACATGTAATAAAATTTAGCGTAAGGTGAATTTAAAAAAAATTCCCCTTGCTTCAGATTCCACTTAGTGCACAAATAATACATAATTATTTGTTACATTCCGCAAATAAAACATAATTATGATTCTTTTTTAAGAAGGATTTTTTTGAGTTTCCGTTCATAAAATTCGAAAGTTATTCTGAATGTTGTACTGTTGCTTTATATCCGTTATTAAAATTTCCAAAAATATTTCTATCATGTGAAAAATTAGAAAACATCAATAAACAGGAATATATATATATATATATAAAATTCATAAAAAATATTTTTTTTTTTACATTCATCTCTTTGAGAGAGAAATCTTTCTTTTGATACTTTAGTTTTATTTTACTGTCTGGTTACACGTCTGGTAGTTTAAGGTCTAACATTTCAACAGGGTTCTGTTTTTTCTATTATGTCGAAATTTCTGCTGTACGGGGAAGGTGGATCCATAAAGCATTGTTTAACTCTAATTTCGCAGATCCTAATTCAGCGACAGCTTTAGAAATCATAATAGGTCTCCATTTTAGTCCATAGACTCTTTTGGTTTCTTCCATTTTTAAAGTTCTACCTCTGTTTCCTGTTATGCATATATATTTTTATCCAAATCTAGTACAATATTAATTTTCACCATTTATTTTCTAGTTATGTTTCTTAGAATACTGTTTCTATCTTTTTGCTTTGTAGGTAGAACAATACTGTTTATTATTTTATTTCATTTTATTATACTATATATATATGTATATATAACCTTCTCTGACCACAATATTACGGGCACAATTGCAAATGATGAAACGTATTATTATATATTACAAAGTAATAGTTATCACTTTGAAATGTACCTCTGCCTAATACATGAAGCAGTAATCTTCTCTCATCTAATCCCCAAAGATGAGAAGATTAGGACCTACTGGTTCCAGGACCTCGTTATCCACAAGACTGACTATGCTAATCCCTAGAAGCTCAGTAAATATTGCCTCGTAGACCTCCATTGCTTAATGCTATTTAATATTTTATTAAGAAGAATTAAAAAAGTGTGCAGTACTTAAAAGTGTTGGGTCTAATCAGTGATTATGGCACTCACATGAATAGATTAATGTTGGTATTGATTATCAGTGATGAATTTTGAAAAAACAGCAAAACTTCTGAAAAAATCTGATGGTTTTTTTTTTTACTTCTTACAGTGCAAATAATTTATCGGTAAAACTACTGAAAATGCATGTAAAGAAAAGCGAACATTCATCTATTATATCATTATTCTTTAATTTTTATGACTTCCTTATCCTTAAGGGGTAGAATATCCTAAGGGGTTCATGAATTTCGGCCCCCAAACACATTTTTCTCTTTTCCCATTTTAATAAAATATGAGTTTCTACGCTTCTAATGATGCAAAAATTATCATTCTACGTGCAGTAGAAGTATTTTTAATTGTTTTTTGAAAATGTTTTAGCACCTGTTAAAGTCTACTAAATCCATTACTAAAATCCATTTTTCTCAAAACTAACATTTTTACCTTATAAGGAACATTTGTTCCTAAACTGCTGCATTTAACAGCTTATAACTTTGCAATATTAATAATTACACTTTAATACAAACTTTAATCGAGAGATTTTTTTTTCAAAAAAATATTCTGACTTAATTTATAGCATTAAACATCATAAAATTTCACTGTTTTTAAAAGAAAAAAAAACAGATTTCTTCAAAAAAATAATTTTTTAAAAAATAACTAGACATCCTATCCATAAAATATTTGATTAAAGTATGTATTATGGTTCAAAGAATATTCAGTAAAAAAATTGGAGATTTTTATTCATAGAATGTTTATAAATGTTCCTTAAAAATACCTATTTTTAACATTACTGAGATACAGATCCTGTTTTGTGAACCTACACCCTTAAAAATGTTAATGAAACTGTACTTGTAAAACTTGTGTAAAGACTCATATAACTAATGATTTCTTATAATATGAATGTAAAGATTTTATTCTAAAATATATGATGATAGTATAATGCCTACAACACTGCGAATACAACTCGGAAATCATATCAAATGTAATGACAGAATTTTGTGAAATACATATTGAACATTTGAAATGTCCATTGAATATTATGCAATATTATAATACTAAACTCACAATGTCACTTGGACATCGAATAATTCGCTTATCAAAGGATATATTTGTAAAAGTGAATAAACTGGACAATTGTAATCAATGGAATAGTGAACACAATGCATTAACGAAACTATATTTCTAAATTATGTGATTCTGACCACTTAGTTAGCTTCAAAGACATTTACTTATACTTTGGAAAATATCTATCATATTGGTGGACACGGTAACTGAATGGTCAAGGTCGTAAGGTCATGGTCAACGTTGTTATTTTCTAGTCGTGGTACAGTCGAAGACCCGCCGTGTAGAGAAACTCACATACGTTAAATTCACATACCAGAATGTGCGTCAGTTTGGTCAGGTTTGCACCAACTCAGGGGTCATTCTAGTCACTTGACCAAGGCTCAAAATTACGAGGTCCGTCACCAATAGCCTGTCAGTTACGTAAACTTACCTTCGTGTACCTCTGTAAATAAATGTAAAAATAAAATTTTTGTATGTACTAAAAGTTGAATGTGGGGTGGTTTCTCCGTGGGGGAACTGGTTTTCTGTATACTATTTTAAGTGAGTTTGATTATTTTAGGCATTCCGCCAGTCCTCGAGTATTATCAACGTTTATATAAACTCAAGTATTCAATCAAGTCTATTGAACTTAAGTCATTCCAACTTCAATTTACTTCAAATAGTAATTTTAATTTGCATATACCACAGTTCTTTTACAACGTGAGGTTCACAAATAAAATAAACAAAATAGGGGTTGAAATGCTTGAGAATCAGCTACACAGTATTGTCTGTAATCAATTATAGGTGAAACATATAAAAAAGAAACATGCAATATATTTCTAAATCCACTAAAAAAATAGGACGAAAAAAATACGCAAACACACGTATCGCATAACATACCTCACAATCTAAAAATATTTTTTTTTTCTTAATTCAATTTCTTTAAGAACGTACTCAATATTTGAAGAGCTTTTTTCAAGAAGAAACATTTTCCAAAAGAAAAATTTCCCAAATATCATACCCTTCAACCTTTAATTTTTACCTGTACCTCCCAACATGAAAGTTACATACCATTCCACCAAAAGATGAAACCCGAATGAATTTAATCGTAACACTTAAAGCATTAAAAATATTTCTTCTTCAAAAAATTCTTTACAGAACCATTAAAAATATTCTTTTCCATCTTTGTACGGACCGAAACGCGCGATAAAGATTTTTCCAAGGTATATAATACAATATTTTCCTTGGCTTGAAGTAAGATATCACAAAGTAAAACTTCTTCAGATATCTCTAAACTCCCCCCAATATCCATATTTTATGAACACGCAAGCATTGATCCGTTTCTTTCTTCCGCTGCCAGGCATTTTGAAGGGTCTCTCTCTCACTCGAGTTGAGTAGTTTTCATCGTTTCTCGTCTGCAGCGATTTTTAGAATTGAATTTACAGGAATTGACAGAGGGTAGAATAGTTTTTACTGAGTTATCGCACATGTCAAGGCTAAGATTGTGTCAAGGGGTTTATTTTTATATCTTTAGAAAATATAAACCATTATACAACATAAATTCAAAAACTGTAAGGTTTCGTTTTGATTTGGGTTGATATTTCAAGAGAAAATGGTCGCGATTGTACGCATTCAGTTCTTGAATAATTTCAACATAAGTTTATTGGGTGCTGAAGTGTGAAAAACGTAATAATCTGTCGGCGTTATTTGTAATGACGTTATAATTTTGTACAATGTATTAAAACAAACAATTGGTAGTGGAAATTTGATTTTAAAATAAAATTCCTTTTTAAAACTTTCGTTATGGAGAGAATGAATGAATGAGTACATTGACGAGGACGACAATTGAGCTCGCAACCCATTTTCTAAATACCCACACCGCACCAACGCGAGGACTTTGAGCCTCAATAAATTTCACGTGCAGGAGCCCTTCTACTCGACGGGGCTTCAGAGGTGCTTAGGCTCGAACTCATGACATACCATCCACGAGTCCATGATCATGACCACCAAGGCTACAAAGAGCTCATTACAACGAAATAGAACTATCATTTGTAATAAAATATTCTTGAAATTATTTCTCGTTTTCTTTCATTAAATAAGATAATGTATTCCAAAACAATGCATATATATATACCTTTGACAATGCATATATTCCAAAGCATTACCGAATAATTTGATTACACTGGACAAACTTCTTCGAGAATTTGTGATGGCCGACATTATAACTATTTATTTTTATTTATTTACCCAACGTCCGTGCTTGGCTTCTTGACCATTTGACGCCGAGTCTCTCAGTACCGGCTGACGAAGTCGTCAGTCGGGTATTTATCGAGTCTAGTGCATTGGAGCAGGTGATCGTCATCCATTCTGGCATGGGCGCAGAGTGTGTAGGCCTCGTCAGCAGCCAGGAGAAGTCATCTGGAGGTATACTCCCAAAAAGTCATATCCGGTGGTTAGGCGAAAGCGGGTAACAGCCTCGGCTCTCTCCAGGTGCATCGGGACCATATATATAACTTAGTCGAAGATTGCACCTCTAAAAAAGTCTTCAGTGCCCAACCTATTGGTACACGGAGAAAAAAGGCAGGTTTAATTAAAGACGGATTGATGGCCTCGAAAAAGATCTCCTAGTTTTGAGAATCAAAAATTAGAGAACACTGGCAGGAAGAAGGCTGGCATGGATAGAAGGTCGAGGCCCACCCTGGGCTGTCAAGCCACTGAGGAAGTAAGGATATTGTAACAAGTGACCTTCATAAACAGCGTAATGAAGATTTTGAGTTTACAGAATCATTTGTTTATTAAAGTCGCATTTCAACGCTACAAGAGAGCTATTAACGATAGACCTCGCAATTATGATCCATGTTCAAGTGATGAGAACGACACTGGAGTTAGCACCGTACCCTCCAAACTCTCGAACCACGTCCACGTGAGGAGTTTGAGTGGTGACAGATTTAGCATGAGTCACCCCTTTTATATGGTTGGTCTTTAGTGGCACAAGAAATCAAAATCTAGGCAATGAAAGCATTAAGGTCATAATATATTATCGATAACGAATAGAATTGTTCATGATTCATTGAGTGTTAATTATTGTCCCTCTCAGAAGCTATACTGGGACTATTTAATGTCGGTAAGGAGGAATAATTCTTCGTACGTAATACACACTTCGTAGTATAAAGCATTCATTAAAGCGGATAAGCTACTGAAGACAGTGAAAATCGTTTAATACGAAACTGAGAGGAATACTTTTTGTGTTAAAAGAATTTTTTGTTAAAGGAAACAGAGTACATTTTATTTACATAAATACATATACATGCATGTATTAAATAAAAATAAATTAAATTATTAGAATTTAATGAAAGTTTATCCAAAATTTTCAAGTTCTCTATTTTCGACGACCAGCTTTAAAAAACTTCATTTTAAACGAAATAGCAGATTAATTGTACCTGAGCTCTTGTACCTCAGCTCTTTGCTATTGTGTTCGTAAGAAAACTCTTCTAAAATAGAAGAAAAGAAAACCAACGCGAACCAAACTCAGTGACTTTTATTCGCACTGCGATGCAATCATCACCGAATTTCAAAGCCTACTGATGTGAGATGGGATGTTTTTGTGTGGCATTTGTAGGGGAGGAGGGTGAAAGTAGCTGAGATAAACAAAATTGACTCGTGTTACAGACTATTCCGAGGATATTTCAAAGCCAAGTTAATCTTCTTTCTACAAAACATATGAAAGCACCTCTCTTTCATTTCACACCCCTCTTAAATTTCGTCTGATCGGTTGGTGTTCCCTGAATATTGTTCATTTCGAAAAGGGAAATCTTTTCGTGTTATGCGATTTTCATTTCGTGTTAAAAGAAAAAATGCATGAAAATACATGAAAGTTTGTCGGGACCGTTGTATTATTTCGTGTTAACTGATTCGTCTTAAGCGTTTTCGCATTAAACGTATATCATCGAAGACATAATAAATTATATAGGAGATTCAGCGTATTTATAGCCACCCCACCTACTATGGTGTTTATGACACTAGGCTTGTAATAGAGTGGGCTCGGGTTCGAGTCCCGATTAAGGCATGGTTGTATCTTCGGGAAAAGAAGTCGGACATTCGCCTGAAATGGATTCCCATTTCGAATGGAAAGTAGCTCACACCTTCTGTTCTATGTTGGGATCATCGTTTGCATAATAAAGTCTATATTCTTCTGTGATTGTATTGCATGTTTCTGTTCATCTATCTCTCATCTTTCATATGTATCCCAGGAATTCTGTCACCTCTGATGTGTAATTACAATATGTTTTGGTTCTTCAAAATTTAAAAGATTCTACATTCCTCGAAATTAATGAATAAAAATATATTTTAAAAAGACCATCTAAAATGAGTGAATGAGTTTTTAGTAACGTCGCTGTCTGAAACAATGCGAGAGCTTTAGCAAAAGCATCTGATAATTATGATCCACTGTCAAGTGACGAGGACATATTTCAGCCAACTACCTACAAGACAATCTAAAGAAACATTTCTACAACACCAAACGATACTTTAAGCATTTCTTTTGCAGCTAAAACAAGTAATTCCCTTTCTAAAAACAAATAAATTAAGGATTTAACTGAAACACACATCAGAGTTCACGTAATCCCTAGGGGCTTTACAAGCAGAAACAAAACAATTCAGCATTCACCCTTAACTGGCTCTCAGGAAACCAAAGCACGGTTTTATCCGGGAATTCTCCTGGAGAAAACTCGCCAACTCCTACAGAAGTCGGACTTTTATAGATCACAAGAAGCAACGGGCATTTCTTTTCTTTTTCAATGGGTCGATTTGGCATCGGTGTATGGGACATACAAGAGCACAGTCGAGTTGCTTCACCGGCACGTATAAAAATTTAAATGGCCATTTCTTTTCCATTCTTCCCTTCTCCTTCGAAGACGTGAAACTGAAGCCTCCGCTTTCATTTTCTTTTCCTTTTGGATGGAATGACTCCTTGGCATTGTGCAGTAGATGGAGGAAATAGTAGAGAGTGAAAGAAAGAAAACAAATGTTTTATTTTTCTGGTTCTTTTGAGGTGTATATGTATGGTAATGGAAAAGTTTCATTTCGGGGAAGGCGGAAAAGAATGCCTAGTTAAGTCACCAACTTTTGTAGGTATTACTGTGTGGAAAATGAGTAGTTAATTCTGATTTTCCTTTCATTATCTCTGCTCGAGACAAGGGTTTTCATTATGGGATGAAAGCTGATAGGGTGGAACAAGCATTCTTGAAGAAAGTGACGAGACGCTATTTTAAATATTTAACCCAGATTCGTAAAGTTCGCATCATGCTTAATTTAAGATTAACTTCCTAGATCAATCTATTCCGCATTGTTAATAATTTAAGAGTTCACTGAATGAAAAAATGAAAATGTGTTTGTTAATTTTAAGGAATTATATTTATTAAAAAATTAAGGTTGACACTAAATAAATACAGAAAATAACCACTTATCTGAAAGAAGGGAGAGTGAGTCGCGTTCATCCACAGGGCGCTAACAAGCCCTTTAGTTTTGAACCTAAAAATTCAGCAACATTGGGGTGAGAAAAACTTCAAATTCTCTTTGGTTTTCGAGTGCAGCCCCTTATACACTCCGCCGCATCGCACCAATATCAATGTGCGGAAACTTTCTTACTGATTTTTTAACTTGTCTAATTGGAGGAGACCCAACGCGTAGTAATACCCTTAACTTACTATATGGGTGTAATAACCCCGAGGGTGTCCTGACGCACCCTAATTTAAAGAATGTGTTGACATCTGATCAACAGGAAGAAGTGTAAAAATCACGAAATAACAGGGGTCGTATATTGTGCTGTTGGAGCCCCGTATCAAAAGTTAAGGAGGAGAACTAACCAAATTCAAAAGAGTAAAATTCTTTACGACCCCTAGATTATTTTTCAATTAAATGGAGTACACTTACAAGAACCGGATAAAAATACATTCAGACCCCGATTTAACTAATTCATCGGAACCGAACATTTTGTTCGTTAATTCGGGATTATTCGTCATATCGGGTTCCAAAACAAAAGACAAATTTTTTGCCTTTACCTTTTGGAATTCTATAATAAGCAACTACACAAAAAATATCCATAGTTCAGCGCTTCTCAAACTGTGGGGCATGATAACTCTATGAGGGGGGTGGAAGCATATTGAAAAGTCGGGGAAAAAAGATTTAAGAAAATTATTAATTTATGGTAGGTATATAAACAAAGAAAATACATTCTGACATAATAAAAAATAAAATACACATTTACATTGTTATAATACACTTGTAAATGAATCAGTACTGCGTAATAAATATTATAATTAATTTAAGAACACTAAGCTAAGAACAAGTTTAAAAATCACCAATGACCCTATGTGGGCTTGTCATATTAAAAATTATATCCAAAAATTAATATTAATCTTGATAATTTGTATGGTTTATAATTAATCCCTTAACTGCCGATTAAAAGTCACGCGATTTGCTCCCCAATGCCGCCGTTTTCCACGTAGGTGCTAGTGTGTAATGTATAAGGGGGGGGGGAGATAAAAGGAAAAAATAAGGCATCTGAAATAAGTAAATCCTTCGCAAACACTGTCAAGGTCCTGTTATTGCATTCCAAACCTTCGGAATAATTTCATCGATAGCAGTGCACAGAAAAGATCGTGCCTCGGAAAGGCGTATATATACGTCCGGAGTAATTATCACTTTGGTTGAGAGAGACGTTTATATACGTCGGTGGCACTTAAGGTTAAAGTAGTTATAGCTTTAGCGTCAAAGTATAATATAATTGAATTCAATACATTGTTATTCTATGGAGAGTGATGAAAGTTATGATTGGATACTGGGTCACCAATTGTGAAAGTTTGAGAAGCATTGCCATAGTTAGAAATTACACACCTTTTATTCAACAGCTAAATATACTGTTAGTGAGTTAATTCACAACGTTAATTGAAAATTTTAAAATACTCACTAATAGATGCTTGAGAATCTTTGTTTTAATCCTTACTCGAAGGAGTTATTTTTCGACTTCATGCATAGAAGAAAATACAGCATCATTTACATCCTGCTGCATAAGGTATATTTCCAAATAACGTAAAGTATTAGAAAATGTAACAATTTTAATTGGAGTTTCATTATCTATCTCAGCATCAGAATCTCTACATTCATTGTCTCCAACAAATCAACAATTTCCTCAATTTCAGAAGTGCACAGATAGGCTGTTCGTCATCAAACGTAACTTAATCGTAAGAATTTTAAAATATCCTCTGCGTTGTGAAGTGAAATAAGGAATTTCCTGTCCAATTCAAACTTACGAGGTAGGTTACACTCATGATTAAACTGCACCTGTATAGCCTAATAAGGCATTGCACCCTTTCCCTTCGAAGTTTGCTGCTGACAAGAAAAGTCTTTCTCTTTTGGACAAAAGGATATGACATTTGAAAAAAAAAAGAAGAAATCAATTTTTTTTGGTAATGCAAACTAATAAAATGATTTTATCTGCTGTTGAAATAATTCGTTAAATAGGGTTTTACCTTCATTTTTATCGGGGAAAGAGAAAATTCATTAAATAGTGGTTCAGTAATTTGGGGTCCGAATGTATTTGCTTGTTAAGTTATCTTGCTTTTCTGATAACACCAGCCACATATTCATAGCCTTCGTGTTGCCTCAAAATGCGATGTGAAAAGACAATCAATCCGTCACCAGGTATATATTAAAATTATGAAATAACTTGACTTAGTCATTCAAAGGTGTTATTATCAAAGTGGGTTAGAAACAAAAAGTACGTATTTTAAAATATAGAAAAAGAAATAAATTTCACTCAAAAGTATAAAAGAGCAAAAAATCAATCGATAACACCCTAGTATCTGACTTTGGCGCGAAATTAATAAAAAAAAAATCCTAATCATTTTATGTAACAATAAAGTTAATAGAATACACTTTAATATTATTATACAGAGTTCTGGTTAAGTAAAAAAAGTACGAACGAAATCACGGTCATCCACACACGAAATAAAATTGAAATTCTTTCCCTGATAACCATTGCCACCGAAGTTCACCTAATTACCCATCGCCAACCCCATTGAAAAGGTTATTTCCTCACCCTGTTCACGTAATCGCAGTGGCGATTCTCCGGGCGCCGATGCGTTTTCCTCGTTATCTTTGGTAACCAACTATTCCCGGGAGTTCCCACACCAATGCGAACAAAAGAGGGCCAGCCAATGGAGGGTGAGGAACAGATTGCACCTCAAGACTACTAAATATCCCGGCAGCACTCCTCTATTGGGCATGGAAATCATATTCTTGCTGCATCTATTAAATTTAACATGTTTCAGTTGGGGTTTAATAGGAACAATTAAGAACAAGCAATATTAAAAATTTTTTTTAATCAATTACTACTTAGGTCAACAGAGAAAAAATTGAAAAGAGTATTTTGGTTACTTTCTATTAAATAATTACAATTACTACAGGGTGTCCCAAAACGACCGCATAAACTCTGCACAGCTAAATTCCTCGTTGGGAGTACATAAAAACTGTCCAAAGAAGCATTCCTGTACGTTCCATAGTTTACGAGACAAATACGAAAAACAAAGTATGACGTCACTTCCGGTAAAAAACCCCACTTTATTGGACATATCAACAACAGTATTTACATATCTTTCCAGACGATAATGTTTAAAACGTTCGTCGCGCATGTCGCGTCATGCATGCACGCGCCGTGGAATGACGTTAAGCCGCCGTTGAACTGCTATTTAAAAGGCTGCATCTTGCAGCTACCGGTAGTCTTCATATGGTGGTCATGTCTTCCGTTCGTGACTACTGCGACATGTACTTGCGACATGCCATCTCAAGGAACTGGTGTATCGGGAAGTAGTGACAACACAAATAGACTTAGTTGCTCGTCTGCATGCTGCTTGTTCTTCGGTGGACCCCACGATGCTGCGACGTGCGATGACAGCCATTCCACGGCGTGCTCAAGCCTGCCTTGACATGCACGGTGAATATTTTGAACATCTGCCTTAAAATGTGCATATACTGCTGTTGATATGTTCAATAAAGTGTTTTTTCTTGCACCGGAAGTGACGTCATACTTTGTTTTTCGTATTTTTCTCGTAAACTATGGATCATACAGGAACGCTTCTTTGGGCAGTTTTTATGTACTCCCAACAAGGAATTTAGCTGTGCAGAGTTTATGCGGTCGTTTTTGGACACCCTATATAAATATGTATATACATACTGATAAGGGGCTCAATTGCACTATATATGGTCCCTGTTATTTTCTTAATTCTTTGTCCAACCCTTGCTGACAGAATGTTGGAAATTCCTTGAGGGTGCGTCCCTAGCACCTCTTGGGTTCATTGGACCCATAACCTATCTAATTGTAACTTTCCGCGGAAACGTTCACCCAATCAGCGAATTAATGGCAACGGCAGAAAAGAGTTATGCACCATTATATTGGTGTGACGCGGTGGTGTTTATAATGGGCTGCACTTAAAAATCAAGGTAGAACTATAGAGAACGATGCTGACAAACATGTACAAACAAGAGTCAAAATATTGAGACCCAAATGGAGCCCCTTCTCTTTCTTGTCATCGTCTTTCAGATAAGTAGTTTTATTTTGTAATTCATTATCGCTCTTAAGCTCCTAAATAAAATAAATTAAATTATCAAATGCAGAGTCTTATTTTAAAGTAAAATGAAAATCGTAATGATGTGGATGTAATTAATATGAACCTGGGTTTAATGTCAAAAAACCTCGCATCAATACGACAGAGTCACAATATTAAGTGTGAAAATTGAAAGCGATTTTTCTTGCAATGTTCATTTTCCTTTCTATATATGGCGGGGGACTATTATTTTTGTTTGTTACTATTTATTCATTAAATAAATTTAATTATTCCTATAAAAAAGTGATGCAAAATAAAAAGAAATAACATTCTCACAAATTAGGGCATCCCAGGTGGGATTCGAACCCACAACCTTTGGATTCCAACGAGCAACCATTGCGCTACAGAGACACAACACGAGCGATTTTCCTTTTTATATATGGTATTAGACTATTATTTTTTGTTTGTTAGTAATTATTCATTACTTTCATCTACATTAATATTTTAAAAAAACTGTATTAACATCGAGTGCCATCCACTACAAGTTTAAAAAAATGTATTTGAACATGAGTGGATGAATAAAAAGTATTTTATCAATGATTGAAAATTTGAACAAGATATATACATATATAAACAAATATATATAGGGAAAGTGTGAACTAATATTAGTAACTGAAAAAATATAGATGAGTTTAATAGGAAGAAGGTTAATTTGAATGACTGGTTTTATTCTGACAAGAACTGTAGTAGAACATTGGTATTTCACAGGAGTTTTATTTAAATTGAAGGGTAAAATTAAAGTAATATTGAAAGAGTTACGAAACTTGATGAGTGTTGAAATCTGGCAAAATTTAAGAGAGATAAAAGTCGTGCGGTATAAAACAAAAAAGTTCACATTAAAATAATATAGTAAGATTATATAAATGGATAGAATTGAAAAATTCAGGGAAACAAATATATGATAATACGTAATTAAATTTTTACTTGTAACTTATAGAAAATTTGATCTACAAATATCAAAGATACTAATGAGGGTTTGATAAAAAAAACTTCATAGATAAAAGCAGATTATTCATGTGGGCTTTGAGTTTATCACGATAGCGTATTCATTACAATTAAAGAAGTCTTTACTTTGCAAAGGGGATATGACTTTTTAATTATTTATTTCAGCTGAAATTCTTCTCTTTGATATAAAATAGGTTAAATGCATGACTCTTACATGATAAATGCAATGAGTTTTATGAACTGATTGGCTGAAAACTGTTTTAACTGGCTTTAGATAGTAGTTATCGTATGACTAAAACGTCGCAAAAATTTTCCCCGTAGGATCTTTACATCAAAAAGTGATTATACATATTAGCTGTGTAAATTTTCATTTTTTTTATACTAGCTAACACGGCCACGCGTTGCTGTGACTTTGTTGAAATACGTTGATTTAATATTATTCTAATCTATTCAAGGCAGTCAAACTAATCTTGAAATAAAGCATAAAACAACATAATATTTTTAATTTTTAATTTTATTCATTTCCTATTTGAGTACAGTACATTAGTACATGAATTACTTGTAAAATTATTAAGGGGATGGTGGACTTTCACAATGTCAAATTTTGGTCAAATTTGCAATTTTGACTTTTTTTATATTAATAATATTCCTTATGTTTCATAGAGCAGTTCTGTCAAAGAATTTTGTCATTGTGATTATTAATGACAGAATTATCTTTTTATTTTCCTGAAATAAAAGCTTAAAATGCACTTTTCTTATTTCGTACTTTTTCAGTTTTCATTGTTACGTAAAATGCCCCTTGTGTTTCAAATTACGTCATATCTCTTTGAAATTCTCAAATTATGAACGATGATATAATTCACAAATTTGTGCATTTGTTTTCTAAAATATTTAACGGATCACATTTTGTGTTGTTTTGAATACCTTGAATGTGTGATTAATTGGTGAAATATTTCATATAGTATAGAAACTTTTGTCTTTTTTTCATCAAATTTTACTCTGAATTTAAAATCCATGCACAGATTTATTTTGTTGTAGTTCATTTATATATGAAACAAACATTATGCACATATCTTAAAAACTAATGGCCCAGGAGCTTTTTAAAAATAGATTAAAAAATTTAATTTTTTAAAAAAAATTAGTTTATAATAGTTTTTAAAAAAATGTATTTCAAATTTGAAATAAAACAATCATTTACAATATTGATTCCATTTTCAGCTAATTAAGCTAACAGTTTAAGAAATTAATTTTATGGTCCACCGTCCCCTTAAGTACGAACATATGAAGATTTAATTTTATAAATGAGGCAAAAGATTTTGATTTTTACCAGTTTTTAACAATATATTACAGTCGTCCAGCACTATGCGGCAAAGTTACCGTAACTCTTAAAATCCGAATTCAGATTCTCGTTCCCCACCCTGAAAAGCACCCGGGACTGACTTCGGTGCCCCAGGGCATGCAAGTTCGGCCACTAGAGAGCAGATGTTCCCAAACTTTTTGTCTCATAGATCCTTGCCATGTTTTTCGTTTTGCTTAATTAATATTGAATTTTTGCAAATTTATCAACTTGAATGCTTTTTGACAGCTGGTACTACTACTCCTACTTTAAAAGAATTAAGTTTTCTAATGTAATGAAGTATAGTGTTTAAAATTTTAAAATAACTTGTTAACTAATTACACTAAAAGTTAATTAAGAAAAAAAACTGTTAAATAAATTAACTAAGCAAAAATTATTTTAATGGGTGGGGTGAACTCTAGCGCACTATAATTTCAAGTTTTCAACATTCGGTATCAATCTTGTCTGGTTTAACCTAAAATCTCCTCTGTTAGTAGAGTCCAGTTTTTTTTCCTTTTCTTTTTTTGGTTTGTTTGTTTTGGAGATTGGCAATCGCGCTGAAACTCCTTCAAACTGGGAATGAAAAAACTTCCTTGTGATAATCCATAAGTTGGGACAAGAAGCAGGTTTGACTTTTTAAAGCCAAAATTGCTGGCGTCCGTTTCTAAACTTTAAGATTTTCGAGAGTGCTTATTAAGATCAGTTCCTATTGTAATGTAAAAATTTTTTCAATATGACCATATAAATTCATTGCCTACTGTGGTATTGCCATAATCAAAGTATTCTCAAAGCTGGTTTCAAAATCTGAATAAAAGTGCATTTAAATGTTGAACGCAGGTTAAAACGATCTGATAGATTGTCTGTGACAAATTTAGAAAATTCGGGACCTCCAGTATTATACTTCTTTAGCTTAACTCAGGAAAAAAAAAGCTGAAATGGTTCTTGTTTTAATAAAATTTATGCTGTCATCTTCTAAATGCAAATTAACTTCATTATAAATTTAGTAAATAAATCTGTTAAGTAGGTAAAATTTGGTTTTCACTTGATTGTAAATTTTCTTTTAAAATTAAAGTCATAATCTAGGTTAATGAGATACACTATTATAGACCCCCCATTGCACCTCATAGACCCCCAAACTAATTTTTGGCTGACGTAGTCCCCTTGGAAGTCGTCATAGACACCTGGGGTCTATATAAACCACTTTGGGAATCACTGCACTAGTGTGAATGAAAATCCAGATGCAGGACTCGACCGCTAAGTCATTCCACCTTATTCCAGAAAAGTTACAGAAGTTTCTGAAATATAATTTTAGGTTCACGTTCTCCGCCCCTACACGCAACCAGGATCCACTTTTGGCAGCCCTGCGCCTGCAAGTTCAGTCCCTGGAGGGGGGGAGGGACATTAGGGTCGTTCGGCATTATTCGGTAAAGCTACGAGAATGTAAAATCCGATTTCAGATTCTCGTTCAGCACCTCGAAATGCTCCAGAATCGCACTTTTCGCGGATCAAGATTTTGAGGGTAAGCCCCTGCCATGGTCTGCGAAAAAGACGATTGTCCTGAATTATCCGGCAAAGTTACGAGAATTTATCGGATCGAATATCAGATTCAGATTCCTCGTCTCAAAATACGCCAGGTACCAAGTTTCCGCGCTCCATGGCTTTTAAGATAAGCCCCTGCCACGGTGTGTTCAAAATATGTTCATCCGGCATTATACGGCAAAGTTACGGATATTTTTGTGAACCGATTCGAAATTCGAATTCCACGCCTCGAAATACGCAGTGCACTCACTCTTCGTGAACTTTGGTCTACAAAATCCGCTTCTGTCGATATGTGCGCTTTGCAACATTTTGCGAATTTTCCCGTTTCCCGGCTTTTTCTCATTTCCGGCAATAAAAAAGTACTGCACCATTAATTGAGATAAAAACAATCCTATATCTTCTAAGTTGGATGAAATGACATAAAATATGCAATATTATAAAAATATCGGTTGAGTAGTTTCGGAGTTCATCCCGGACAAACATCAGTGTCACGGGATTTTTGTATACCGACCATTTTGAATTTTCGAATTAATTGTAAGGTTGGAACTTAATGTCTAACTTCGAATGTTAATCTTATGGAATTTCTAAACTAGTGCATTGATTTGAATGCTGAAACGCGCATTCAAACACATTAACTGTAATATATAGATTTCTCTAGAGTTACATTTTGCCGATTTATGAAAATAGTTTTATTTATATTTTGATAACTTATATTCAGATTTTACAAACTTTATTAAATAGTTAGAAATATTTTCAAATGTTGGAGAATAAATGTAATAGTATAGTAACTCTTCGTTATATTTTGCTTTTAGATGCACTTTATTGTATTCAAATCAAATATATTATTTTAGTTCAAGAAAGGAGAAATTAAGGAATTCCATACGATTAAGAATACATTCACGGTTAAAAATATCTTCAGTACAGTAATACTTCAACTTAAGCTACCCCGATTTAAGCGTGCCCGGAGTTACGCGATTTTCAAATCTCGTCGATTCATCTTTTGTTTAAGAGGTACACAACTCGATTACCTGATGAAATTGGTAACGCGATTGAAGAAGTTGCCGATATTGCCAGGCAAATAAACTTAGAAGCGGATTCGGTAACTTAAAGCAGTTCTAAAGCATAATAGTTCTAGGAGCTAATTTAATCAAGTAGATATAGACACAGAGAAATTTTTTAAAATAAGAACAAATGTTTAAGAACAATTGATCGTATTATAAAAATAAATAACTATATTTATGATTTCTAAAAAACTATTTTGAAAAGTATAACCTTTTTCGTAGTGTTATAGAATCATTGAAAATTTAACATAGTACTTATTAGTATTATTATTACTTTAATATAAAATCCGCTAGCAAATAAGAATTTACACTTATAATTTTATTACAAATTCCATACAAACAAAATGGCTAAAACATTTATCGAGCAATTCAAGAAAAATTGTACTTGAATTATCATACATTAGGGAATAAATAATTTTTCATATATATTAAAGTAGACTAATAAAATAAATTATAGTTTTAAAAAACTAAAAAAAAACACCCTTTTATGGTTAATCGAACTGATTTGTAACTTAATCTTTTAGTCACCAAATCTGAAAATAAGATCTAGAATTAGGCTGCAGATGCGGTATGGTACCTGAAAATGAGAAATCGTTAATCTTGATGATCGTGATCAGGACAATGGAACAAAATTATAAAATTATTGTACTGTCATCAGTCCTGGACAAGTGAGCAAAATTTCGAGTTAATCTGACCTTTTAAAGTGGGTAAAAATGGAGTTCAAAGATTCCGTTACATACAAGTGAAGCTTATAGAAGAGTTTTAATAAAAATAATAAGTTTGTTCCATTTGATGAAAAAATAGCCATCACTTTTTTTTATAACGCATTAAAAATTTGTATTGAATTTTTTCTAGTTTTAATTTTTTTGATAAAATTAATTCTTAATTAAACATCAATCCAAAGATGTTTTAATGCTAATTTAAATGAACTCCGATGTATAGAAATAAAGAAAAAAACTGATTAAAAACATATAGTACTATTTCACCTTTGTCTCATGAATGTATGCATAATGCATTACATACTTCCCGTTTCTAAGCGTCTTCCATTTGCAAAACATTTCCCTTTTAACATTCCCAAATCTTCACACCATAAGTTTTCATAATCACATCATTTACTTGACTGAGTTCCACATTTTAAAGAATTGCGGAAGCTTCCATAAAACTTCGAAAATCACCTCAAAAGAACCAAGTGAAATGTTAGATCTACCGTAACGCATTTATTTCCGAACAGATTTTGGAACCTTAAGCTAAGCCTACTGATCGTGGATTCATTTCAGTTCCTCCCAACGGATATCCTAAATAAAGTTTGGGCGTCATATTCCGGAGGGGAAAAAGTCCGTTATATTAGGCAATAAAAATGAAACGCTACATATTGTCCTAAGGTTCTTCTATTGCAAATCGACCATTTTAGTTCCGCGATGGGGCTAACATTAAGATTTCTTTTGTATTACTTCTGGAGGTAAGTTCCACGATTCGTTTATCGAACGCAGTATAAGTTAAACGGTCGTTTCTATTGAGGTTCTTTTTTTGGTAAAGGAATTTCTTAGAATAGTAAGAGAAACCATTTGCATTTTTTTACTGTCCTTCCTCATACCAGAACATAACGGTATCAATGCATTGAATCGTTTTATTTTACACAAAGTTTTTCGATTGTTGAGTGATAAATATTGAATGTGTATTTATTTATAATGCTACAAATTTTATGTAATTAATGCTTAATTTTTTTCTTAAAATAATGAAATTAATTTGTATCTGAATGCCTATTAAGTTAATATTACTCTCTGTTGCATTTATTTTATGATAAAAGAAAACTTAATATTTCCAAGCAATGCCGTCCTTTACGTTATAATGGTGTCTCGATTGGAACTCTTGGCTGTATCGCCAATATTTAGCCAAGTTGGCATCATTTTTGGCAACTTGGTAACCATATGAATGCCTCTCGAAATTACTGAAAAAAAATCAAAAACCTCCTGGTCTACGACGTAAGCAGATTTTTTCGAGAAAGAACTGGAAGGTAGCAGCAAAGACTATATAATCGCTTGCTGAAACTGAGTCAGTATTACTTCAGTGAAGTGTTCACTTGCCTACGCTTGAGAGGTTTCTTACGACTAATCTTTAATATTACTTACGTATTTTTAGACACTGATAGTTTTTGATCGTAGTAGAAAGTGAAAAAACCTTCTTTAAGAAGTTATTGTACGAATTTTTCAGTTGTATCCTCCATTTTATGGATTGTTTTCGACAGTAAATTGCACCACCCTCAAATAACTTTTTGTTCTTAAGCATAATGTCCACGAACCCCTATCTAAGCAGAAATATATTAAATGTGTATTGAAACAACCTATGCGAAGTATCCGATGCTTTTTGAAAGTGTTTTCTTAAATGTATTCTTCAGCAGGCATAACTTAGTAACTGCATTATTCCCAGCATCCCCATTTCGAAAATAGACTTTCCATAATTATATTTAACTTAATAGTAGGAGTGGTGCTCTCGTGACAAAAAAGTGCTAAATGACATTAATTTGCCGTCATATTTAGTTTCAAATTGTTAAAAAATGCGAGAAAAATATTGTAACGTCTTAGTAGTTTTTATTTCTATTTTAAATCAGTATCAGGTAAATCTGTGAAGACATTTTAGTCATAACACATAAAATAAATTTATATATATTTACAAAAATATTTATATAAATAAATGAAATTTTAATACAAATATAATTTTCTAAGTAAAAATTTATTAACCTCAAAAATTTATTTAAAAATACACCTGTAACCCACATAATTAATTAAAAATATATCTGTTACTCCTGTAGAGAGAACATAATTTCAAATATATTATATTATCTGAAAATATTATTATTTTAAATAAGTTTCTTGAGTTCATGAGATTAAAACTGAATACATAATACTTCCAAGATAAGGCATAAGATTTTTACATTTAAGAAATCTTTAATGTAACTGGTAAAATCAAAAATCAAGGTCGATTCCAAGGATAATTTTTAATCCCTTAATTTGAATTTCTTATGTATAATTATTGAGTATATTTTTTCATTTTTTCATTTTCTTAATTTCTTATATTCTCTTTATTATTTTTTATAATTACTTATTATAAAAAATATTTATATTAAGTAATTGTAAATGTATACATTGTTCTTCAGTATTAATCAAATTTGCAACAATAATTCAATAAAATTTCTAAATTTTTTATAAATAACTTTTTTTATTATAAGAGCACAATAATTATTTTTTTAAAATATTATATATTAAATTTTAATTAAAGTGTTAAGAACACTTATGCGTTAAAATAAATAAAGTCATATTGCTAAATCTGTGAAAAGTACCAAACCCTTGTTAATTATTTATTAATCAAAAATTAAGATTTAAAAACAAAACTCGTTTTGAAAGGATAAAGAATATATATATCCGCATCTATTAAAGCTTAAGTCTATTTTTAATTACAGATCTATATATACCTCTAAAATAATGTAATATTTGAAAAGATTTTCGTAACTTGTAGCTCGATATTTATCAATGTCAACAGATTCAAAAATCCTTTTAGCAACAGGAAGTAACGAATATCTGGAATATTTTACAGCGAAGATATGATATTAAAAGTTTAATTCACTTCGCTTCGATGCTTATACTACAAATCCAAATTTGTCATTTTTTTTTCTTTTCCTGAAGTTTCTTTGAGTGTAGTGTTTGGGATCTCGAGACGATTTCAATGATTTTCGGTGATATTTTTTTTCATTTCATATATACAAACAAAATGATATGAAAAGTAATATCAAAATATCATTACTTTTAATAATGGACAAGTTTCAACTTTATTTGCATAAATGCTATTTAGATGTATTTCATACATCGAAAATCCTTTTAAATCCTATAAATAATCTAGTTTTAGTATCTCTAGAAGTTTTCAATAATAAATTGAAACTGCTATTGCAAGTAGTGTCGGAATCAAATTTTAAAATCCTTTACATTTTCGTGTTAACAGTTATTTCTGTGTTCTGCATAATATTATTTAATTACATCACTTAAAAGAAAAGAAAATAAGCAAAGTTATATATATAAAGCAATTATTATTTAAAAATTTATCTAAAATAGGATTTTAATATTTTATGAATCTATTCGTATCATAGATGTAATTTAGTTGATATCTTGATGACTCATCTGAAATTCATACAGAATGAAAAAAATTGATATTTACTGAAAACTCTGATAATGGTCTGAATTTAAAAGTCTTTTTTAAGAAAAGATAAATGTATCGAGGAATAATCAGTAATCTACAGCTTTTCTAAGAAATTTTTGTTTGATAAATAACTTCAAATTCTTTTAATATTTAAATTAAGTGTTACGAAAATTTATTGTGCTGCAATTCACAAACTAAAGTTTAAAAGTGATAATTGTTCATTGAAAGTTTATATAATTACCTCTCTTCTTTGTTACTTAAAATTAACTTTCTAAAACATCGTCCATCATCTTTACTGAAAATAATATTTTTACTCTATTAATGCTCGTCTAGAAAGAAAAGTGAATTTTTATGTAAATAAACTCTCTCCTCTCTCTCTCTGCCATGGCTTCTTTTATATTAGTAAAAATAAATCTAAAAATTCTTACAAATGTTATTAATACTGTTTAAATTTTGCAGTTTCAAAGATAAGGCATATATGAAACCCAAATTTACATAAATGTAACAAAATATGCAATCTTAATTATTTTTTAACTAAAAATTAAGTGTTAATAATAACTTGAAAACAAATTCCTCTAGCAATACCTTGATTTCAAACTTTTTTTAAGGTCAGATCACCATTGTGAGCGAATTTCGTTTCTTTTTATATATGTTACCGTTAAAGTGCAATATTCAGTAATTTCATAGAATAACTAGGTATTTCATGAAATAACTAGACTAGTCAGTTAAAGTATATAATAGATGAAAAATTTCATACTTTACCTAGTTATTCTATGAAATGACTAAGGATAGTAAAAGTAAAAAATAAACAATTTTAAAGATATTTTATAAATTAATTGATCATAAACAGTTAACATCTTTCGAAAAATACATTTTATTTCGTTTGCGGATGTATAATTGATAAATAATAAGGGAAAGTAAATGATAATCTAGTATTGCTCATATTGCTAACATTAGTTAAACAGAAAGGGGAAAAAAGAATGTGTTGCAAAAAGTAAATTATATTTAAATATTATCAACTAAAATACATGCTGGGAAGAAAAACTGTTGATTCATAAAAACATCGTGTAAACTTTTTAAAACAAAAAAAGTAAGAGATTATTAATTTAAATTTTATGAGATATACCTTTATATTTTACTTTTCATTATTTATTAGAGCAAGGATTGATGACATTTTGGATTGCACAGCTTATTGTTTTTGAAACAAGCCCCCTTTTTATTATTACACATTATTCTTAAACGAGTATTTTTTAAATCCTTGTTCAGTACCGCAACTTTGAGCTGTTGCAACAGATCGAAGCATAGCGTCAATATTTGAAACTTCTTCAATGGAAATTAATTCTCGTTGGCATATACTGAGCTGATATCTAGAGTACAATTGTTTTATTTGGCTATCTCTAGTTGCTAATCGGAAAAATCCTTTCCAAAGCAGCTAGAACCGGTCCAAAGAACGTTCGAGTGCCATATTTCATACTTTAATGATCAAATAACCGTTATTCTATAGAATACTTAGTTAAACCGTAGAATTGAATAATTTTATATAAACTTTAACTGACTTGTCTAGCTATTTCATGAAATACCTAGTTATTCTTTGAAATAATGGATTTCACATTTTAACGGTAATCTATATATGCGAAGTATTTAGAATTAGAAACTGATTCTAAAGATTAATATTTAAGAATAATTAATGGCAAATGTGAAGCGTTTCGTATAATTCACACAGTTTTTACTTTAGAGCAAACATTCAATACCATTAACAGTGGCAGGGTTCAAGAGGGTCCAAAGCCTGGCTAGCGCCAAGTTCGTACCCTTTTTAAGAGACGGCTTGAGGATCAACACCTGACTTTGCAGGGGTCCTAATATTCTCCGTTACGCCATTGACCATAAAGATTCAGAACTGTACTTTCTCGGCTTATAATTTAACAAATGTTTGTTTCCCTTTTTTGAAAAATTATTGCTTAAATTTACCCAATAATTTGTTATTATATACCTTTACAAAGACTGGCACATAGACAGATAGAATTTTCAACTTTTTTCATTTTCCTGCGATCAAAAATAAACCAAAATTAAAAATTTTTGCTAATTTTTTGATACTATCCTCACGTGTGTGTTAATTGCTAAGCTGCAAAAAGCAAACAATTATCATTGTTATATCTCATGGTTTAATCATGTGATGGAAAGCAGACATTATCTCTTCTAAGGCCGACCACAAAAGGCAATAGTTATTAGCCATTTATTCTATTACAAGCAGTTAATTTTCTTATTTATTTCAACAGAGAAACAATAAGCAATGCTTAGAATGACATGTTCGATCTAAAGTTCACGAAAAAGATCATTACGATATCTTAATACCCACTATATTCTTTTCTGTGGTAAAATTGACGATGGAACCTAAAGTCATATTTCTGGCATAGAAAAAACGGACAGAAACCACAATCAATAGATTTTGTTCAGTTCTGGATCTTAACTATATGAAGAAGCACAATGTTGGTTTTAAGAAAATGATCCTACTTTTGTTTTTGTATCTCTGCCAAGGATTAAGTGCTGAAGAAAGAATTTAGAAAATGAAGATGAACTTCATCCATTTTTTTTCCTTGCTGCGGCATCATCCGAATGGGTTTTTCTTTTTCTTCACGAAAGCGATTTATTTAGGCGGCTTGGGCAAGAAAAGCCCAAAGGAATCCCAAAAGATGTTTATGAAGATTGTCACCTCTTTGGAGGAAGTTAGTGTAAAGTTGATACAAAAGAGAACAAGGTGTCGAGTTTTCCATTCTCTATCTTTTAAAAGAAAGTATAAAAAAGCATAAGGTTTCAGATTTTATAAGAAAATTTGATATATTATTATTTTACTATATCGAATATATCTGGATGATTTGAAATACAGTAACACTTCTAATTGCCATACTAAAAACTTACGCGATTTTCAAATCTCGACAATTCGCCTTTTGCTTGAGTGTTACAGGATTCGATTCATTAGTTCGTGTTGCCTGTTTAGCTGAAAAATAATGAAAACGGTAATGTGAATGAAAAAATTGTCGATCTTGCTAAGCAAAAAAAAATTTAGAAATGGACAGTTATGACGTTCATGAACTGTTGAATTCTCACAATCAATATTTTGACACCACTTTCCAGATCATTTGAGGAAGCAAGTGCCAAAAATTGTAACGCCATCTCAATATTAATGATTGGTGGATGTACCATCATAGTATTATGACCACGGAATCCTATTTAAAAATCGTAACGTTTTCACGCCTCGCAGCTGAAAGATTGACTTTCCTATGCAGATAACATTAAGCCATTCATATCCCCACGTGCGCCCTGAAAATAAATTTTTCAGGATCCTTTCAGCTGACATCCCGCTGACAACCGATTTCCAAGAGACAAACAAATTATGAACTCCACTATCGAGCTGAACCTCGAGTGAAATTCCAGGTGTAAGAAGGGACCGCCTCACTCCAAGAGATAGAAGAAAAAAATCGCTTGCAATACTCGAAAAGAGACGTTCTGTTTTGCCTTTTTTCATCACCAACAAAATATATTCTGAAGAATTAAAATACTCAAAAAATTGAATAACTTGTATCTAAATGTAAATAGTGTGATAAATACATAAGCATAATAAACCAAAAATTTAATTTCTTAAGCTTCACGCTACTCATTAATTTTCTCAATAGGACACACGCGAAGCTTATTTATAATTTAAAATTCTTATATATCTTTAAAAATTTCTGATAATGACTATAGATTTAAAAATAAACAATAATAGTTTACCCTCTGAAATATTTAGTTATATATTTTGATCGAGCATCTTTATATGATACATTAAAAGTATATTACATTTTAAAAATCGGTTGCTTTGACTCGGTTGATAATTACCATAAAACAATTTTCTTTCAATAGCTTATCCTTAATGACATTTTAACGATTTTGTATCAGCCACCCAAAAGATAAAACTTAAATCTATATTTCTTTACTGATAAGTTAGAATTATTAATTTGTTATATTATGGATAAAAAAAAAATTTTTCTTACGTTGATGAATATATTTTATGTATGTACTCAGAGAAGTAATCTACCTATATATATAAATGGACTAGCGGTTACCCGCCCGCTTCGCTGGGAATTTCATGACGTTTTATAAATTTTTACTGCTTATATATATGCATAAATTATTGATATCTAAGTCCTGCATTAAGAATTCGATTATATTGAAAAATATACCTGTAACTGTCACCTGTTGATAAAAAAAAGGGGCAGAACTCATCTAATTTGTGTTTTCTAAAAATCTCTAAAATTGAAGCATAGAATGATGTTTGCTCTTTCGTAACCCAAAAACCAAGTGGATTCCCACAAAACCAATTTTCGGTGGATCTCTACTCCGTAAATTGAACATGCAAGCCAAATTTCAAGTCTAAATCTAACAGAAAAAAAACAAAAGTTTTACTATCAATATCCCCGTAATCCCGTTGAGAGCCGTTTTCCAAAATAACCGCTCTTAGCGGATTTCAACTCAACAAAAGAAAAATGCAAACCAAATTTCATTATTATAGTCCTTGTAGCTCGAAAAAAGTAATTTTTTTGTCAATAACGTCCAAGTAACCCCTGCACCCCTCCCCCCAGAACTTGATTTTCTTAAAATACATTCTTAGTGGATCCCTATTCAACAAAAGAAACATGCTTAGAAAATTTCAAGTATATGGGTCTAACAATTAAAAACAGGAATTTTTTTCTGTAACTCCTCTTGACCCCTCGCAACCCTCCTTGGGGGTCAATTTTCGTTTTACTCTTTGTTAGAGGAACTCTATTCCATGAAGGAACATGCCTACCAATTTTCAAGCAGGATGATCAAATAGTTTAAAATGGAAATATTTATCAATTACGCCTCTTAATCTCCCGAAATTAAACTTGGTAGTTCATATTCGCGAAACCAATTTTGTAGCGGTTCTCTACTTTACGAAAGGAATCTGTTTATCAAATTTCAAGACTGTACGTCTAATAGTTTAAAAATGGGGATAATTATCTATAACGCCACTTGAGCCCCCGCAACGCCACTTCTGGGTCTGTTTTCGCAAAACCAATTTTGTAGGGGAATTGCACACTATGAAAGGAATCTGCTTAGCAAAATTTGAAGACTGTGCGTCCAATAAATTAAAAATGCAAAAAAAAATTATCAATAACACCCCTTGAACCCCCGCAACGCGGCTTAGGGGTCGATTTTCACAAAACACATTTTGTAGTGTATCTCTATCCTATGAGAGGAATCTGCTTACCAAATTTCAAACTGTGCGTCTAATAGTTTAAAAATAGAAATAATTATTTATATCTGCCCTTAACACCCCGCAACACCCCTTGGGGGTCAATTTTTCCCAAACCTGTTTTGTAGCGGATATTTACTCCATGAAAGAAACATTCCTACCAATTTTCAAGCAGGGAGGTGAAGTAGTTTAAAAACGAAAATATTTATCTAGTACGCCACTAAATCCCCCGCAACGCCATTTAGAGGTCTGTTTTCACAAAAACTTCTTATAGCTGATCTCTATTCTATAAAAGAAATCCACTTATCAAATATAAAGACTGTGCGTCTAATAGTTTAAAAATGAAAATAATTATCTATAACGCCCCTTAAGTCCCGCAACGCCACTTGAGGGCAATTTTCACGAAACCCATTTTGTAGCGTATCTCTACCCTATGAGAGGAATCTACTTACTAAGATTCAAGACTGTATGTCTAATAACTTAAAAATCGGAATTTCTAACGCCCCTTAAACCCCCGCCCCCGCAAACAATTGCTGCTAATTTGAAATTACAAACAGACACTTCAATTTTATTTATTTGTATGATATAGATTGGGATTATAATAACTATTGTTTAAATGTGACTAAAAATGTAAATAAAAAAAAAGGATTAAAACTAACCGTAAAACTTATCAATTTTTTGTTTCTTGCATTGCTTTTTGCTTATGAAGCCTTGATTTATTATTTTTAAAAGTGCATCCGAAACAGCCGATGCTCTACTTAACTGAACAGTGAGATAACTATCATAAAAAAAAATTATGGCACGTGTCAGCGTATTATCATGTGCGCGTAACACTGTTATGTCTCATGAAGAGCATCGGTCGCCAGTAACCAAAACAACGACTTCATTAGCTCAGCTTGGCGTTCAATTTGGCGTTAATCTTGGCATTCAGTTTCACGTTCACCCGTATAGTTTCCGTTCCCGTAAGAATACGGGAATAAAATATAGCCTATGTTACTCCCCGTTAATGTAGCTTTCCATTAGTGAAAGAATTTTTAAAATCGCACCAGCCGTTTCCGATATTAGCCGGAACAAACAGACAGACAGACAAACAGACAACAAGACAGACAGACAGACAAACAGACAGACAGACAGACAGACAGACAAACAGACAGACAGACAGACAGACAAAAATTTTAAAAATTGGTTTTTTTTTATGAGTACCACATATACTTTTAGTGCATTAAGTAAAAAGCTGCTAATTTGAAATTACAAACAGACACTTCAATTTTATTTATTTGTATAGATGTTCGTATATACGAAATCGCTTCACTTCAACACCGTTCAACCAATCACTATGGAAATTGGTATATATATGTATTTTTGTGGTGAATGCTTTTGTGCTATCCTCTTTGTAGCAGCTCCTCACTAGGTGGCGCTACAGCAAAGCAACTGCTGCACCGTTCAATCAATCACCAAGCTGCAACGTGGTCGCCAAAAATGATGCCAACTTGGCACTATCACCAACATTTCTCGCTACGTTTCTATTTACTCGCCATTATAATGTAAGGAACGGCGGTACTTGGTAATAATATAATTTTAACATAAAATAAATACAACAGAAACTAATATTAACGTATTAAACATCCAGATATAAATTATTTACTCTATTTTAAGCGTGCATTGCACAAAATTTGTAACAATGTGTTATTTTTGCTGAGCAGAGGTTAGCTTAGGAAGGTGGTTTCAAAAATCGATCCACAAGAGAGTTACGGATGCAATAGATAAAAAAAATGTCCTTTTTATCAGCTATTATATCTACAGAAAATGTAACAAATATGGTTCTTTTGTTCAGCTGAGATACGCAAAAAGCTTTTTTTTTTTTAATTGCAATTCACGTACAGTTAACTCATTAAAAACTTCTTTACCCTTCAATCTGTATTGTTTTATTTTTCAATTCATCCGTGCGAAGAAAGTTGTACCAGCTATAGTAGTTTAGTATAAAATAATTATGATTTGAGCAAAACTATATCATAGTTTAAAAACTTGTGTTCTTCGAAATTAAAATTTTTCCTTTATAAAAAAAAAAACTCATCTTCTGCTCCAATAACTAATTGCATTTTTAATTTTATGCTATTAATTCGGGTGTGAGCAATTTTTTGGCTCGTGGACCACACATTGTGGAAGCGAAGGATACTAGAGGCCACACCTTTTTAAAATTATTACATTCAAGAGTTAATTTTGCTTCTGAGAAAAGTTATAAATTGAACCAAAAAATCAATAAATATAAGTTTAATAAATTAGTGGTCGTTTTATTCAGTTTACTTATAAACTAAAATAAAAGCACATTTATTTTTGGAATCAATTAAATGAGATATATCTATACAGTCACATTTTTCTACAACTTTTTTTTTTAAATCAGGAGCGAGATTGCGTACTTGTTCGAGTTCTCATCACAGCTTTAATCCTGTTGATTTTCATGCATAAAAAAAAACTTTGCTCACATATGCTGATCAAATAAATTATAGTTTAAAAAAATTAAAAAACACTCTTTTATAGTTAATCACGAATTTAGTTGTAACTTAATCTTTTATTCGCCAAATCTAGAAATGTGATCTGAAATTGGTCGCCAGATGAGAGATGGGTATGAAAAATGGAAAATAGTTAATCCTGATGATTCTGATCAGGACAATGGAACAAAACTCATTAATTATTGTATTGTCATCGGTTCTGAACAAGTGAGCAAAGTTTCGAATTAATCTGGCTTTTTAAAGTGGGTAAAAATTGAGTTCAAAGATTCCGTAACAGTGAAGCTTATAAAAGGGTCTTGAAAATGAAAACATTTTCTGACTATTTGGTTTTCCGATTGCCCTGACCAGCAACAAAACCTGGCCTAACCTGCGGGCCTCTATTTACTAACTCCTGAAGTATTCATAAGTAGTTTATCTAAAAGTAAATAGAACCATTAAAGTGCGAAAGATAGTATAGTATATAATTTTCTTAAACATCTCTCTTTTCGCTGAAGGCATATTTTTTAGTAAATTGAAAGAATTTATTATTAAAAAGTACATAATTCATATCTTTTTTTATTTCAGAGTTTATACGATTGTATGGACTTATCTAAACTAATTATGAATATCAAGATGCCGTTGTTTTCAAACAAAAACATAGTTTGACTCATAAAAACAGTTTAAGAGTTAAAAATAAATAGTTCCTATCTTGTTTTCTTATTCAGAGATGTTTGTGATCAGAATACTGCATTGTACTAACAAATTAAGAATTCTAAAACAAATATATATATATATATTTGTTTTGCTTAATATTTATCAATTTAGAAGAACGTTATCACTAAATAATCTATCAAATTGCAAATTAACAAAGAATTATGTCAGTATAATTAGATTTACATTATGAATACGTCCCTTTTTGATAATAAACACATACACAATTAATACACATTTAAAATTAAATTAATTAGAAAGGGCATTTATAATAATAGATTATTATAAAAGTAGAATAATGTGGAAAAATGGAGCATTCTTCAAGCGACTGACGAAATTAATTACAATATATTATGCCAAAATTAATTAAAATTATTATTTTTATGCAAAACAAGCATGATTAATTAAACTATGATATGCTTAACCGTCGCGTACTTGAATAATATTTTATAAATGTTTTAATGGGCTTCCAACGATTATATATCCCGAATATATATTGACAATTATTTATCAAGATATATCACTGATACTTCAAAAAACTGTAAAAGAAAGATGTCATTATCGCACATATTATTTATCAATAAGCTACCAAATAATTTATTTACTATAGGAAAATATTGTTAAGATGTTTTATGCTTATGGATTCAAGTGTGTGTGTGTGTCAGTACTAACCTCAAATATGTACAAACTGATGCGGTGTTTTAAATATACACGAATCATTGGAATATAAGCAGATTCAAATATATTTTTTATTGTGAAGGTATTTTAAACAATGCAAAATTATTTTTCGATGTATAAATTATAGGAGAATAAACAAATTAACATGGAACCTAGTTTTTCAATGTCTGTAATGACACTCTCCCACTCTGTTGTTGATTCCCCCTGATCGGCAGTCAGATCGAAGCCCATGAAATTCATCAAGGCAAAGGGTCACGTGACGCCTGCTGTTATCCGTAGCTTTGAGCACCATACAGGTGGCAGTACAATTTGGCTCGTTTCCACCCCAATTTTGAGGGCGAACACCTTGGGTTGGTTAAGGCTTACCATCTCATTTCCCCTTCCACCAACCTCAGCAGAGGATTTGCAGCTCGACGGCTATTTAGAGTACCCCCATGACGCGAAGGCACTATACATTTGCAAACACCATGCCTTCTCTAGGATTCGAACCCAAGCTCTACGGCACAGCAATCTCAGCGTCGCTAACCACTGTACCAGATGGCTGACTCTCCCACTCTTAAAGAAGAGTATCCAAGTGCTTCTACGAGGCATATATTTCATTCAAAAATTTATTTTTGTCATAAAGCAAAGTAAATTTTCTTTTGCTGTAAAATTTGTTTCAAATTCTCTTGAAAAAAAATCATGTTTTATCAAACAGAATCATACAGAAATAACTTAAAAATAAACTTTTCTCGTTACCATAATACTTCCCAACAAAACTGAATGTGAAATATCTTCTATTCTCTTTTGCACATACGTTCTTTTGATTTTATAACTGTCACTTCAGTCAACTCTTCAGTTTCGTCTTGGCGGAGAAAATGAAATGAAAATAGAACGGAAAAATTTAAATTTTTATACGTGCCACTGAAACATCTCCATTCTGTTTTTGTATGTCCCATACCCCGATGTCAAATTGACCCATTGAAAAAAATATCTGTAGTTTATCGTAATATATAGAAGCCTGACTTTGGAGAACGCGAGTTTAGTGGGTTCCAGGAGAATATTCGAGCAAAGCCGTGCTCTGGTTTCCAGACAGCCTGTTAAGAGTATTCGGTTTGCAGAAATGTTCCACTATTTTGTTTCTGTTATCAAAAGCCTCTAGGGATTGAGGCGGATGCGCATGTTTCTGTGTGGATTCTTTTCTTTAGTTTTCTCATTTTAATATTATTTCTAGGAAAAAGGAATTTCTTGGCGTTGTTGCAGAAAAGTGCGTGTTGAGGTGTTATTCGAGATCGCAGAAGAACGCCTTTAGCTTTATGGAAAGAGAAGAAAAAGGTAGAAAAGTAGAA